>QJPP01004020.1:0-72901 GCA_003996215.1 Jaltomata sinuosa | reverse complement strand
AATCAAATTTTTCTACGACTATAATACAACAACAATTTATGGGTTGCCTCCCATACAGCGCCTGATTTAACATCGCGGCATGACGCGGGTGTCTTGATTACTCAGACTTCATCAAGATACACCAAAGACAGAACATGTACCTCCTCCGGGAGGCCCAGATATTGCTTCATCCTCTGCCCATTTGCTTTGAACAACTCACCATCTTTATTTTCTAGTTCGACCGCACCGGATGGGAAGACTTGGTGTACTTTGAATGGTCCGGACCATTTGGATTTGAGTTTCCCGGGAAATAATTTGAACCTGGAGTTGAACAACAATACCAAGTCCCCAACCTTGAACTCCCTTTTTTTTATCTTCTTGTCATGGTACAGCTTCATTCGTTCCTTGTAGAGAGCGGATCTCTCATATGCTCGCAATCGGAACTCGTCCATCTCATTCAATTGTTCCAACCTTAGTTCTGATGCCTCTTTCCAACTGAGATTTAACTTTTTGAGCGCCCAAAGGGCCTTGTGCTCAAGTTCCACGGGAAAGTGACAAGCTTTACCAAAAACAAATTGGTAAGGACACATACCTATTGGCGTCTTAAATGCTGTTCGGTACGCCCAGAGTGCGTCATCCAGCTTTCTCGCCCAATCTCGCTGGTTCACATTCACAGACTTAGCCAAGATCTCTTTAATTTCCCGGTTCGACACCTCGACTTGCCCACTGGTTTGGGGGTGATAAGGTGTGGCTACCTTGTGTTGCTTCACTCCATATTTTGCTAGAGCAGCCCGGAACACCTTATTACAAAAATGTGAACCTCCATCACTGATGATTGTGCGGGGGGTGCCAAACCGAGCAAAGATGTTTCTTTTTAAGAACGCTACCACACTTCTCCCTTCGTTATCAGCCAAAGCAACCGCCTCTACCCACTTTGACAAATAATCCACCGCTACCAAGATGTAGCGGTTCCCATAAGAACTTTCAAAAGGGCCCATGAAATCTATTCCCCATACATCGAACAATTCAACCTCCAAAATAGTGGACATGGGTAGCTCTTGTCGGCGAGAGATTGCTCCTCTTCGTTGGCATTGATCACAGCACTTGGCAAATTCATATGAATCTTTCTGGATTGTCGGCCAATAATAACCACACTGTAAGATTTTTCGAGAGGTTCGGTTACCCGCATGATGTCCTCCAACTGGGGACGAATGGCAAGCTAGCAAGATGCTTGTCATTTCCGCTTCCGGTACACATCTCCTCACTATGTTGTCAGCACACAACCGGAATAAATACGGCTCATCCCATAAAAACTTACTTGCATCATGGAGAAACTTCTTTTTCTGGTGGAAGTTCAAATCTTCCGGGATCATGTCACTCACTGCATAATTTGCGAAGTCAGCGTACCAAGGCACCATATCACGTGACGCAGCCATCACTTGCTCATCCGGGAATGCATCATCAATCTCCGGCTCATCTATTACGTTCTCTTCCCTCTCAAGCCTGGACAGATGATCCGCTACCTGGTTCTCACACTCTTTCCGATCTTTGACTTCAAAGTCAAATTCCTGCAACAATAGCACTCATCGGATTAGTCGAGGTTTTGCATCCTTTTTGGTCATCAGATACCTCAAAGCTGCATGATCTTTGTGCACCACCACTTTTGTACCAAGTAAGTACGCTCTGAATTTCTCAAAGGCGTATACAACAGCCAGCAGCTCCTGTTCTGTCACTGTGTAGTTCTTTTGCGCCCCATTCAGTGCTTTACTAGCATAATAAATGGGGTGAAATAGTTTGTCTCGCTTCTGTCCCAGAACAGCTCCAAGCGCCACACCACTCGCATCGCACATTACTTTGAACGGTTTGGACCAATCCGGGGCAATTATAATAGGAGCATCCACTAGCTTTTCTTTCAGGCATTCAAACGCCCTCAAGCACTCAGCATCAAATACAAACTTCGTCTCCTTTTCAAGCAACTTGCACAATGGGGCAGCAACCTTAGAGAAATCTTTGATGAATCTTCGGTAGAAACCGGTATGACCAAGAAAACTCCTCACACCCTTTACTGAAATGGGTGGCGGTAGTTTCTCGATGACTTCAATCTTGGCTCTATCCACCTCTAGACCTCTCATAGATATTTTGTGTCCTAATACAATGCCTTCTTTCACCATGAAATGGCATTTCTCCCAATTCAGCACGAGGTTTGACTCTTCACACCTTTGCAATGCCTGACCCAGATTAGCCAAGTAATCATCCAAATTGCATCACCCACTACCGAAAAGTCCTCCATGAAGACTCCAATGGTGTTCTCCACATATCAAAAAGATTAGACTCATGTTCTTTGGAAGGTTGCAGGAGCATTGCAAAGACCAAAGGGCATGCGTCTAAAAGCAAACGTACCATAGGGACAGGTGAACGTGGTCTTCTCCTGATCTTCCGGGGCGATAGATATTTGGTTGTACCCCGAATATCCATCTAAAAAGCAATACCAACCTCTTCCAGCTAATCTATCCAGCATCTGATCCATAAAGGGAATGGGGAAATGATCACGGAGAGTACAGGAGTTTAGCTTCCGGTAATCCATACAGACTCGCCAGCCCGTGACAGGCCTTAATGGAATCAACTCATTTTTGTCATTCGCTACCACAGTCATTCCTCCCTTCTTAGGAACACATTGCACTGGGCTTACCCATTTGCTATCAGAGATTGGGTAAACCACTCCAGCATCGAGCCATTTGATGATCTCTTTCTTCACCACCTCTTGCATTGGTGGATTCAGTCTCCGCTGGTGCTCGGTGGTGGGAGTGCAATTTTCTTTTAGTTGTATTTTATGAGTACAAATACCTGGTGGGATGCCAATAATATCTGCAATGGTCCAGCCGATTGCTCTCTTGTGTCTCCTCAGTGTGGATAATAATGCTTTAACTTGAGATTGCACAAGGTCTGTCGCGATGATTACCGGTAAGGTATCTTTGTCACCCAAAAATGCATACTTCAGATGGCCTGGCAACTCTTTCAACTCTAATACCGGCGCTTCCTCAATAGAAGGCTTTGCAGGAGGTACTGGTCTGTTCTTTAAATCGAGATCCAATTTCTTTGGGGCGTAACCATATGACCCCATTCCAACCATGGCATTCACAATTTCCTCATAATCTTCGACGCCATCATCATCTAAATTCATCATAACTGCTGCCAATGTCTCTACAGCAAGTCTCTCTTCAACAGAAACGATCACATCAGATTCTACAACAACATCAATAACCGAGACGACATTCATGTCCCTCGGTTGCTTCATTGATCTGCACACATTAAACTTCACTACCTCTTCGTTCAACCTGAAAGTCAACTCGTTGCTCTCCATATCTACCAATACTCTTCCGGTTGCCAAGAAGGGTCGTCCCAAAATAATAGAGACTTCGAAGTCCACTTCGCAGTCCAAAATCACGAAGTCTGCCGAAAATATGAACTTCCCCACCTTCACAAGTACATCATACAAAATACCAACCGGGCGTTTCACCGATCTGTCAGCCATCAATAACCTCATAGTCGTCGGTTTGGGGGCTCCTAAGCCCAACTGCCGGTAGATGGCTAACGGCATCAAGTTTATGCTAGCCCCCAAGTCACAAAGAGCCTTGGCAAAGTTAAACTCCCCTATGGTGCAGGGAATAGTGAACGCACCCGGGTCTTCTTTCTTTTGGACCAGAGACCTTGATGAAATGGCGCTACAATGGTGGAAGTTATCTTCCGGTTCAAAACTTACAGACCTCTTCTTTGTGATCAAGTCCTTCATGAACTTGGCATAACCGGGCATTTGTTCAAGCGCATCCACCAGAGGGATGTTTACTGATATCTGTTTGAGCATGGTCATGAAGTTCAGGAACTTTCTATCTTCCACTTTCTTCTTCAATCGTTGTGGGAAAGGAGGTGGTGGCCGAGGCATCATAGTTGGAAGTTTTTTAACTTCCTTGCTTTTATCCGTGAGCACTTGAGTAGCATCTTCTTCCACGCCGGGCTTTTCAACAGACACTTTCACACCCTCATCGACCATATTTTCAGCATCTATTAACTCTTCTTTCTCAGCAACGTTACCTTTTTGGGTCTGAATTACCGGATGTGATTCTGATAATGTCTTACCGCTTCTGGTGGTGATTTCCATACAATTTCCGTCGTTTCTCGGATTTTGAATGGTGTCACTCGGCAATGTTCCAGCTTTCCTTTGATTTAGAGACGCCGAGACTTGACTCATTTGTTGCTCCAACTGCTTGATTGAGGTGGAATGAGAATTAACCAACTGACTCAATGATGATAATTCAGATTTCATTTCCTTGACTCCGGAGTCAGTAGATTCCACCTTCAACAACATCTTTGCCATCATATTCTCTAACTTGGACGTCCCTGTATCATTTCTACTTCTTTCTCGGTTACCAGGTGGTACGTACAACCCACATCTATCAGTTTTATTCATCCAGTTCCCCTGATCACGGTCTCTGTAGCCAGCTTTTTCATAATAGTTGTCCTTCTGATAGTTCCGACCTTGGTTTCCCTGGCCATTGGCCTGGAAACCCCCCAAATAATTCGCCTCCTCTTCAGACTCGAACTCTGCTGCTCTACTTTGGGAACCCACAACTTTCACCTTCTCCATGTCTCCTGTCAGCAAATGTTTTGTCAGAAGGTCCATTTGCATTTTCAGATGGGCCATATCTTAATCCCGCTCTTCCTCTCTCCTGCGTTGTTCCGCTGACATACCGACTGCATGAGTGCTAGCAGCCATCTCGGTGTCCCGTGTGTGCCATGCCCTGTTGGTTTTAGTGAGCCGGTCCAAAATAACTGTGGCATCGATAAAAGGGAGACCCATAAACGCTCCACCTGCTGCATTATCCAGTGTCGGCTTGGTTGCCGAATTTAGTGCCCTGTAAAATGTCTGCATCAGGAAATTGTCATTCAATTGATGGTTCGGGCATTGTGTCAGCTTCTTCTTGAACCGCAACCACGTCTCATGTAACGCCTCGTGAGGTTGTTGTCTGAAATTGCTAATTTCATCCCTCAACTGTATCATCCTAGAGGGAGGAAAGAACCTTTCTAGGAAAGCTCCTTTCAACTCTCCCCAAGTTGCGATAGAGTCGGGGGTTAGCTCTGTCAACCATAACGCTGCCTCATCAGATAGAGACAATGGAAACAACCTGAGTCTGATCGCGGTCTGACTTACTCCAGGCAATTCAAACGACTTGCAGATACCCACGAAATTCATCAGGTGCCGGTTTGGATCATCACCAGCCATACCACGGAACAGTCCCTTTAAGTTTAACAGCTGGAGCATTGTGCTAGTTATGTTGAACTTGGCCCCGGGCGCTAGTGGAGGAAGAATAATGGCGCCCGTAGCACCAACTCCGTCTAATGCAGTATCATCCTCTATATCTTCAGCATTCAAGTGATGTTGCTCATGTTGAGCCTGTTGTTCTGCAGCGAGCCTTGCTGCCTCCGTTTGTTGTGCAGCCATGGTTTGCCTTAGCGTTCTTGCGAGCTCGAGGTCGTAGGGTAATATTGGTTCTCCCGAGCGTCGGGTACTTGGCATGCACAACTCAGCACCCTGTAATAAACAAAAACAACAAATAAAAGTAAAATCAGGAAATATGACTAAGAGTCAAATAAACACACAAGACTTAATAAACAACTGTATTCCCCGGCAACGGCGCCAAAATTTGATACGCCCAAATTACGACTCCAATTATGAAGCGTAAGCGGTCGCTGTCAAATATAGAACCCAACTAAGGTTGGGGTCGATCCCACAGGGAATAAGGTGCAAATTAAATCGATAGTGAATTAAATGACTAGTAGTCGATAGTTTCCGGTAACTTGGGGGGGTTTTGTGTGAACAATATTTAACCAAAGCAAATAATAATGTGCGATTAATAATCAATATGAGAGTGAACTAGGGAAGTGTTCACCATGGCGTCGTAACAATTTCGACTCAAGGCTTAATCGGGTTCTTTCTATATGCATGTCATGATGTGATTGAATTCATGGGATCGTCTAAACGTTTCTCAACCAAATAGACGAATTTCCTTTTCAATTCTCTCGAACTTGAAAATGTGAGCTTTTATATTTCAATCCTAAACATCAAGTAATTTAATCTAGTTACAGCATTAATCATAAGACGAGAGTTGGTAGTCTCGAATCCTCGTTATTAACCAAATTTCCCGGTTTTAATCTCTTTACTCAAGCAAATTAAACCTAGGCATGTTCTAATGTTTGCAACCACTAGAAAACGTTCATAATGAATGAATAACAACGTGACAACATAAAGATTGAGTCCTATGCTACCCGGAATCTATATTGCTACTTTTGCCATGGCTCCCACAACCCTCATTGTGGGAAGTTAGTTACTCATGCTATTGGGAAAAAAGAAGAAAATTATATTCATAGTAGAAAGAAAAGATTCTTACAATGTATGAAAACAAGCTTCAATTATCCAAGAACAAGAAAACCAAGATCCCGAGAACAATGGAAGAACAAGATGATGAAGAAGAAAACGTATAGTGTCGAGTTTTCTCTCCAAAACTTGCTCCAAAAATATCCTAGAACTATTGGGTAATGAATTGGTAATGAATAATTAAAATAAACTTAACAAAGGGTATTTATAGGAGTCCAGGAAATAAACCCAAAAACATTCGGAATTCGCGTCGCGTACTGCCTCAACTTGACGGTCTGGGCTGACGGACCGTCACAAGCTTGACCGACCATCACTGTGGCCGTCTCCACTAAGGAGTGTGCTGCTTCAACTTGACGGTCTACTTGACGGACCATCACAAGCTTGACGGTCCGTCACTGTGGCCGTCACTCTTAACCAGTGGCGCTCTTTTGATCGTATTTTCTTCCTTTTCTACGTTTGTCGCTATTTCCTGCAAATCCAACATAAAAACATCAAAAACGACAATGGTTGCTTGAAAACTCACGATTATTCTTAGTTAAAGGAGTCAAAAGTGTCGTAGAATGGCGGCACATCAACTACACTTCTGCATCTTTATGATGTAGATACTAGCTAAGCTTTCAACGTTGATCGCATTGGAGACTCGTGCAGGTTTTGGACATTCGAGACTCGGGTGAGCGCCTGGCAGTCGGGGTTTTACCATATCTCATTTTTGATGTTGTTATTCTTTGTATATTCGGAGACAGTTGTACTTATCATTTTGTTACTTTTAGCACTTGTATTCTATTCAGAAACTTCTGTACTGTCGATACCAAGTCTTGGGGTTGGTGTAGTATCATTTGTATATATATTTGGGTTGTTTCTTCTGTGTTGTCTTATCTTTATATTCTGCTTCCACTTATTTCTGTTTGTTGTGCGTATTGGTTAGGTAGTATTCCATTACTAACCATTCCGGGCTACGGGAATTGGTTCGCCTACTAGGGGGTTGTAGGTGTCATCATGACCTAAGAAATCGGGTCGTGACACCAAGGCTGCACTGATGCCCAAAATTATGCTTGTTCTCTTTTCTTCCATCCCGAGGCTTTTCTTATTATTTTCCAATGCTCCGTGCTTTCATTTATGCTCCCAAAGGTTGTTTTCCCTTATCATTTAACATGCAAATGCCTAATCATGTATCTTTGTCCATAATCAATCAATAATAATCAACACACACATAATACAGTGAAATTTATTATCAAAACTAAGGGAAAACATGGATAAAATATGACAAACGAGCATATAAATATGCCTAAGATCACCACCCCTCACTTATACCTTTGTTTGTCCTCGAACAACTCACTACCTATCTTCTCACACTTTCACCATATAAAAGTCTAAGGCCCTATCAACTCACACCCAAGCTCAACTAGACAATTTTAATCATGCTTTGTAATTCACTTATCAAGCATCTACACAAAATTCTTTAGCACTAAGACACTTCAATTGAAATAATACACCCTCTATAACCGACTCTTTACCATAATACCAAGACAACATTATCATGTACTAACAATGCAAACCATAATAGTACCAAGTATTTACTATAAGTGCCCTCACTATTTAAGTAGTGCCCCTCTTTCAACACAATCATTCAACTTCAATGGGGCACATAAACATGAAAGTGCTCACTCTCTCAAAAGATATTTCAAACATATCTTAGTATGACATAGGCTTGCCTTTAGTGTACCGCAAAATCAACAAGATATTCCATTTGTTGGATCAAAAGTACTTTCTTTGATTGTAATGTCGGTTTAAGGACGGGTAGGATACTTTTGGCAAAATAGTGACTCTCCTCCCTATGCACTTTTAAGACACTACACTTCACTTTTCTTTTCTTTTTCCTTATTTTGCCTTAGTTTCTCTTATGTTCAAACATCCCTTCATTACCACATATTCTTCTTAATCCTTTGCCCTTTCTTCTTAGTTCTATGCTCTCTCTTTCAAATGTACTTGTTGCTAGCAAAAAACTATTGTTTTACTTCACTTTTTGCTCTTTTTTTGCACCATAATTACTAACAACAAGCACTTCAACTATTTTAACCAAACACCCTTTTTTCACCTTTTGTTCTCACCACATCCACCTCCCACTTCTTTTCACCCTTCCTCTTTTGTTCCCCTTTTCTTTTCAAATTTTCAATTACAAAGTGCATTAAAGGATTCTTTTTTTATCAAATTAACACAGGGTATCAAAAAATGGATAGGCTCATTATGAGGTTAGTATAAAAAAATAGGCTTCAAGGCTCAACGAGGCTTCACTAGGGATAACATCAAGGTGGAGCAAACAATCATCAAAGAAATAAGAAAGGACTATACAAGGAAATGCCTTAATCATATCCCATGATTTTTACACCAGGTATAATTTCACATACATATGGGGCAAGTTCTATATGTTACTCTACGCAACAAACCAAGCAAAATCTCACCACATATGGCACCATGATTAAAAAACTGGCCTATTACAATTACATTTTTATACACAAACAAATTGAGTGACACTATACAATTAAGCCCATCTTCTAATTATTCGAGTTAAGTTAAAGAGCCTATGTGTTTCTAATGAAGGTTTTTTTATTCTTGCAAGATTTCAAGTGAACTACCCAGGACGTCTAGCTAATACCTAGGTGGAGCGTCAAGAGTTCCAAGGGCAAGGATCCTAATCCTACAAAATTATGATTAATTTTCCCTTAAGATGGTCATCATACATCCATCATCAGGATAAGTCATTACTACAACTAACGCTATCCTACAAAAAAATCTAGTCGGTTCAATGGGACTATCCTCAGGAAAAGAACCAAAAACAAAAGACAAGAAAACCAACCTAAAAACAAGAAAACTCCATACATCCATCCATCATAACAAACCAACCTAATGACTACCATGACATGCCTCTTCTCAAGATTTAGCAAAGAAAATCAAGGAAATTCTATTTCCCCCACCCCACACTTACACATAGAACTGTCCCCACTTCTTTAAATAAGTACAAAGGTAAAGAGTGAGAGAAAGAACTCTCTGGGCCTCTAGTTGTCATCGTCGTCATCATTAGGAATAAAGTACTGATCCTCCTTAGTCGTAGCATCATCAACTGCCATTAGAGGTGTACCAGCATCATCCTCCTCATCATCATTTATCGCATAATTGGTAGGCTCATCATCATCTAGCGATTCTTGAAAAGTAAGACCTATATTGAACATGTACAGTGCGCTATCAGTCAGTGGGTACCTGTACCTCAAATCAGCCATCTCTTCATCAGTCACAAGCCTACTCTCAATCCACAATTGTAACTCTGCCATCCCCAATATTCTGTCTATCCCAAACATTCTTCCCATCTAACTGTCATCTCAAGCTTGAGGCTTGAAAGTAAAGAGTGTGGGCCCATGTGAAGTATCCTGTCCTTTGGTCTTTGTGACATCAACTTTGTGGATCACCAAGCAAGGAACTCTGGGGGAGGCAATGATCATGGATTTATTCCTCTACATTATCTTTCCTCAAGAACCGAGTCACCAAGCTACCATAGCAAAACTGCCACCTCAGGTTATTTATGAATCTCATCATATTGTGCCGCAAGATGGAGGAAACATTGATAGGCATCCCTTTCATCAACATATAAACCAGAACCACCCTGTCCTTAGTAACATTTGTGGTGTGCTTGCCTGGTAAGAGAGTACTACAAATAATTTTTAGCCAAACTCGAGCCATAAAGTTGAAGTAGGTGTATTTCAAAGTGGCGTGGCACCCAATGTTTTTACTTCTGTCCCATCCGATTGTTTAATGCTCGCCACAGAGTGTGTGACAGATATTGCCATATGGTGGTTCTTCTTCCATTTTAAAGTAAGGAGCAGCGTCAATATGCATGTCCTTAGAAACTCATTCAAAGCTCAAGTGGTAAATATGATCTCCTGCTCTCGCACTTTGACTCTTTTCTCTTAACAATGTCTGTATCCCAATTAGCATAAAATTCACACATTAAAGTGAGGTTGCAATGTAATGACCCTTCCGATCATTCTCATATTTATGCTTTTTTTGTACTGTTAGAGCTTGCCTGTTGATAACGCCCAAACTACACCTCAAATTAACGAAGCGTAAGCGGTCGTAGTCAAGTAAAGAACCCAACAAGGTTGGGGTCGAATCCCACAGAGAATATGGTGAAGATTAAGACTTTAGTGAAGTAGATGACTAGTAGTCAATTGTTTCCGATAAATAAAAGGGGGGGTTTTGTGATCAACGTGTAAACAAAACAAATAATAAACGTGTGAGTTTTAATCAATATGAGAGAATGCGAACTAGGGACGTGTTCACCATGGCGTTGTAACAATCGATTCTAGGCGTAATAGGGTTCTTTCTATATACGTGTCACGATGTGATTGCGTCAATGGTATCGTCTAAACATCTCTCGACCAAATAAACAAATTTCCTTTTCTATTCTCTCGACCTCGAAAAGATGTGCTTTTTAGCTTTCAATCCTAAACATCAAGTAGAGTAATCCAGTTACGGCATTAATCATTAGACGAGAGTTAGTAGTCTCGAATCCTTGTTGTTAATCAAGTTTCCCGGTTTTAATCTCTTTACTCAAGCAAATTAAACCTAGGCATGTTCTAATGTTTGCAACCACTATAAAACGTGACATAAAGTATGATTAACAACGTAACTACATGTAAATTGAACCCGTCGCTACCCGGAATCTATATTATTACTTTAGCCATGGCTCCCACAACCCTAGTTGCGGGAGTTTTAGTTACTCATGCTCGAAGAAGAAAAGAAGAAAGTCGTGTTCATAATAAAATAAGAAAGAAACGAGATCCTTACAATATATTAAGAACAATCTTCAAGTATCCAAGAACAAGAAAAACCAAGAACTCAAGAACGATTCAAGAACACGAATGTTAGTTCAAGAAACGTGTTCTTGCTCTTGAAACCGACTAAAAACGTGTTTTAAACTAATGGGTGAAAAACATGTAAAGTAAACCTATAATAGGGTATTTATAGGAGTAATAGAAGCCAAATCCAAAACGGGCTAGGAATCCCCAAAACGCGGGCAGCCGCTTGACGCTACTGCCTTGGTGCGACGGCCAGGGTGACGGGCCGTCACAGTGTTGACGGACCGTCACCTGGACCGTCAACTTTAGGCAGTTGCACTGCCTCCATGCGACGGTCTCCGTGACGGACCGTCACATGTGTGACGGACCGTCACTCAGGCCGTCACTCTTAGGCAGAATCCTCTTTTTCTCGTATTTCCTTCCGTTTCCGTGTTTGTTCCTATTTCCTGAAAATACAACATAAAAACATCAAAAACGACAACGGTTGCTTGAAAACGTACGATTGTTCTTAGTTAAAAAGAGTCGAAAGTGACGTAAAATGGCGTCACATCAACACCCTCAACTTAAAACGTTCGCTTGTCCTCAAGCAACATAACATAAAACAATACTACGACTCAACTAAGCAACAATTCGTGTCTCTAGCAACTCATGGTCATTCAACATCTTTTTCAATCAAATCAAGCTCCCTCGTAGCACACAAATGTATGAAACACTAACTTGCAAGGATCCAAACATGTCATTCCGATATGATAGAATATTATGCATACACACGCGCAGCTATCCTAACCATCAATAGACAATATAGACATCTTGGTGCCCTCACCACAAAGAAATCCCGCACAGAGAATTGGGACTAGGTAAGCTCTCACACTCACAAACGATTTCAAACAATGCACCTGCGATACCATAGGCTTGCCCTTACTATTCTATTTCAGTTTTTCAGAAAGCCGCTCAGGATCACTACAGGACTTGTATTGGCTTGTAATGAGGCTTCAGGTGCAGGTATGATACATTTAGGGGTTAGTGACTAAGCCCTCCTTGGAACTACCGACATTTTCTTACCACATAACGTTACTTTGCCCATCCTTATTCACCTCTTTATTCCCTTCTTTCTAGCTACAGGTGCGGCCTCTATATTTTGACAATTCTTTTTTTTTTTTCTTTTCTTTTCTTAGGCACACACCCGGATTTTCATTCTATTCAAAACCAATCTTCTCCATCCTCTTTTTCTTATCATTCACCTCTGTAGTAGCCACCCTCAACTTAGGCTGATTGCCTGCGTTGAGGTGCACAATGTCCATGGAAGGACCAGGGCCAAAACATGGTTTACCTCTATAGTAGCCACCCTCAACTTAGGCTGATTGCCTGAGTTGAGGTGCACGATGTCCAAGGAAGGACCAGGGCCAAAATAGGGATTCAAAGTTAAACAGGAACGGTGATAGGTTATTGAAAGAACAAGGTCAATTATGGCTCAAATAGGGATCAAAAAGGGATTATTTATATTTGGACGGTCTTTTAGGTTAAGTGGACTGCACGCAAAAAGGGTCTGTGATCCTTTCCTAAGCAACCAAACTTCGAACTTAACAAAATAGACCGGGCAAGTTCTAGATGCATGCACAGAGTAAGAATTTATAACAATAATCTCACACGCTCTTGGCACCAAAAAACTATATCGCTACCAACTATCAAACAACCGCTCGGCTTAAGCATACTCATTCTACTCATAATCACAAAATGACATACAAAGATCCAGACAGTCAATCGTTTCAACATAAGTACAAAACCAGAAAATTTTTAAAGGGGCGCTACTTTGATAAGACATCGCATGCTTTGCTATAGACACTAAAAAAAATTTAAAACAACAACCTAAACATGCCGGTTCTACTAGATAGCACACCGGAGAGAAAAGAAACACGGCAACAAAAACCCTCGGTGGTGACTCACAGGTTTCCCTACACCCTCAACTTAGACTCATGCATTGTCCCCAATGCATCCATATGAAAGCTAAAAACTGTGAGAGAAAGGAATACCTGTGAAGTCGATATGACTCAGATTTTGGAATGATGTTGGAGACCGCCAGGGTCTCCAAAACAAGAAAACTCGATGGAGTGTGGCGTTCCAGCTTCTTCTTTGGGCTCCATCGCTAGTCGCGATAACTTCTTCGCTCTTTCTTTGCAGATTCTTTTGCGGTGTTTTCGTTTCCTTGATTTAATTTCACCGCCTTCTTCTACATGTTTATGCTCTCGCACCATCCTTCTTACAACAGCTAGAGTCTCGACCAAGCCCTTCTCCTCAAGGTACACATCCGCAGGAACTTCCTCAATAGCATTGATGACCGCAACCACCCTCATGTCACTTGGTTGCTTCATCAATTTAGACACATCGAACTTGACCATTTCATTGTTCAATCGGAAGGTCAGCTCGTTTTTCTCCATGTCGACCAATGCTCTTGCTGTGGCTAGCAATGGTCGCCCCAAGATTATGGGAACTTCGAAATCCACTTCGCAATCCAAGATCACAAAGTCAGCTGGGAAGATAAGCTTACCGATCTTTACTAGCACATCAGATAATATCCCTACGGGTCGCTTTACTGAACGGTCAGCCATCATCACTCTTATGGATGTTGGTTTAGGAGCTCCCAAACCCAGTTGTTTGTAGACGGCTAGCGGCATCAAGTTGATGCTAGCACCCAGATCGCACAAGGCTTTCCCGAAGTTGAGCTTTCCAACAGTGCAGGGAACAGTAAACGCACCTGGATCTTCCTTCTTTTCGACTAACGACCTAGAAGAAATAGCGCTGCAGTGGTGGAGGTTGTCTTCCGGTTCATAACTTACCGACCTCTTCTTCGTAATCAGGTCCTTCATGAACTTGGCATAACCGGGCATTTGTTCCAGCGCTTCCACCAATGGTATATTTATTGAAATCTGCTTCAGCATGGTCATGAAGTTCAGGAACTTA
Organism: Jaltomata sinuosa; assembly: GCA_003996215.1. Taxonomy (NCBI): domain Eukaryota; kingdom Viridiplantae; phylum Streptophyta; class Magnoliopsida; order Solanales; family Solanaceae; genus Jaltomata; species Jaltomata sinuosa. The sequence goes on along the minus strand of QJPP01004020.1, from coordinate 58,684 downwards.
CCATCGTTAGCTTTCTTCTTCAAGCGCTGTGGGAACGGAGGTGGTGGTCGAGGCATCATAGTTGGAAACTTTTCAGCTTCCTTTCTTTTATCTGCGGGCTTTGGAGTTTCCTCCTCTACCGCCTCTTCATCATCCACGACATCACCTTGAGTTTGAGTTACCGGATGTGATTCTGGTAACGTTCTACCGCTTCTGGTAGTGATCGCCATACAACTCGCATCGTTCTGCGGATTTTGGATGGTGTCGCTCGGCAAGGTACCTGTCTTCCTTGGGTTTAGAGATGCCGAGATGTGACCCATTTGCTGCTCTAATTGCTTGATCGCGGTGGAATGTGACTCCACTACCTGACTCAATGTCGATAACTCAGTCCTCATCTCTTTCACCCCAGAGTCAGTCGATTCCACCTTCAGTAGCATCTTCGCCATCATGCTCTCTAGCTTGGCCGTCCCTGTCTCAGTGTTGGCTCTGTCCCGGTTACCAGGTGGTACATACAACCCACCTCTATCATGTTATTCCTCCAATTTCCCTGGTCGCGATCTCTGTAACCATCTTTCTCATAGTGGTTGTCTCTCTGGTAGTTCCGACCTTGGTTTCCCTGGCCATTGGCCTGGAAACCCCCCAAGTAATTTGCCTCCTCAGTCTCTGTACCTTGGGAACCCACAGCTTGCACCTTCTCCATACCTCCTGAGCACAAGTGCTTTGTCAGGAGATCCAACTGTGTTTTCAGATGCGCCATGTCTTGGTCGCGCTCCTCCTCTTTCCTACGTTGTTCTGCTGACATACCAACGGTATAGGTGCTAGCTGCAACCTCTGAATCTCGTGTGTGCCAGGCCCTGTTGGTTTTGGTGAGCCTGTCCAAAATAGCTGTGGCGTCGGCAAAAGTGCGACCCATAAACGCTCCACCTGCTGCGTTATCCAATGTCAGCTTGGTAGCCGAATTTAGTGCCCTGTAGAATGTCTGCATCAAGAATTCGTTGTTCAGCTGATGGTTGGGGCACTGTGTCAGCTTCTTCTTGAATCGCAACCAAGTCTCGTGCAGTGCTTCGTGCGGTTGTTGCCTGAAGTTGCTAATCTCATCCCTCAACTGTATCATCCGAGAGGGAGGAAAGAACCTTTCTAGGAAAGCTCCTCTCAACTCTCCCCACGTCGCGATAGAGTCGGGGGTCAGCTCTGTCAACCACAATGCTGCCTCATCAGACAGAGACAACGGAAACAACCTGAGCCTGATCGCTGTCTGACTCACTCCTGGTAATTCGAACGACTTGCAGATGCCCACGAAATTCATCAAGTGCTGGTTTGCATCGTCACCAGCAACACCGCGGAACACTCCTCTCAAGTTCAACAGCTGGATCATCGTGCTAGTGATGTTGAACTTGGCTCCGGGCGGTAGCGGTGGAACAATAATGGCGCCCGTAGCGCCAGCTCCATCTAAATCGAGATCCTCATCATTCCGTACAACATCATCCTGCAGACCACCAGCATTCAGATTTTGTTGGGCCTGCAGTTCTGCAGCGATCCTCGCTGCGTCTAGTTGTGCGGCCATATTCTGCCTCAATGTTCTCGCAAGTTCGGGGTCGTAAGGTAAAATTTGTTCCCCCGAACTTCGGGTACTTGGCATGCACAACTGTGTACCCTGTCAACGACAAAAACAACAAATAAACGTAAAGCAGGAAATTATGACTAAGAGTCAAATAAACACACCAGACTTAATTATCAACCGTATTCCCCGGCAACGGCGCCACTTTTTGATAACGCCCAAACTACACCTCAAATTAACGAAGCGTAAGCGGTCGTAGTCAAGTAAAGAACCCAACAAGGTTGGGGTCGAATCCCACAGAGAATATGGTGAAGATTAAGACTTTAGTGAAGTAGATGACTAGTAGTCAATTGTTTCCGATAAATAAAAGGGGGGGTTTTGTGATCAACGTGTAAACAAAGCAAATAATAAACGTGTGAGTTTTAATCAATATGAGAGAATGCGAACTAGGGACGTGTTCACCATGGCGTTGTAACAATCGATTCTAGGCGTAACAGGGTTCTTTCTATATGCGTGTCACGATGTGATTGCGTCAATGGTATCGTCTAAACGTCTCTCGACCAAATAAACAAATTTCCTTTTCTATTCTCTCGACCTCGAAAAGATGTGCTTTTTAGCTTTCAATCCTAAACATCAAGTAGAGTAATACAGTTACGGCATTAATTATTAGACGAGAGTTAGTAGTCTCGAATCCTTGTTGTTAATCAAGTTTCCCGGTTTTAATCTCTTTACTCAAGCAAATTAAACCTAGGCATGTTCTAATGTTTGCAACCACTAGAAAACGTGACATAAAGTATGATTAACAACGTGACTACATGTAAATTGAACCCGTCGCTACCCGGAATCTATATTATTACTTTAGCCATGGCTCCCACAACCCTAGTTGCGGGAGTTTTAGTTACTCATGCTCGAAGAAGAAAAGAAGAAAGCCGTGTTCATAATAAAATAAGAAAGAAACGAGATCCTTACAATATATTGAGAACAATCTTCAAGTATCCAAGAACAAAAAAAACCAAGAACTCAAGAACGATTCAAGAACATGAATGTTAGTTTAAGAAACATGTTCTTGCTCTCGAAACCGACTAAAATCGTGTTTTAAACTAATGGGTGAACAACATGTAAAGTAAACCTATCATAGGGTATTTATAGGAGTAATAGAAGCCAAATCCAAAATGGGCTAGGAATCCCCAAAACGCGGGCAGCCGCTTGACGCTACTGCCTTGGTGCGACGGCCAGGGTGACGGGCCGTCACAGTGTTGACGGACCGTCGCCTGGACCGTCAACTTTAGGCAGTTGCACTGCCTCCATGCGACGGTCTCTGTGACGGACCGTCACATGTGTGACGGACCGTCACTCAGGCCGTCACTCTTAGGCAGAATCCTCTTTTTCTCGTATTTCCTTCCGTTTCCGTGTTTGTTCCTATTTCCTGAAAATACAACATAAAAACATCAAAAACGATAACGGTTGCTTGAAAACGTACAATTGTTCTTAGTTAAAAGGAGTCGAAAGTGACGTAAAATGGCGTCACATCACCTGTAGCGGCTTCAAGTCATTTATGGCTTGATGGGACCGGTGATTCGATGCCCTGGCCGTTCGTTTGGTCTATATGGCCAATTCCCTATTTTAGAGCTGAGTCTTAAGAGTTGAGTTATCAAAATCATGTGATAGTGATTTGCAATAGTATGACCTCAATTGACCTTGTGGGCAGGTTGATCCTGATTCAAGATAATGTATGACCTTAACCTTCGTCCCGTATCAAAATATTGCGAGCCTAAATTTGAGAATTTTATTAACATCGCGCATATTTGAAAATATTTTATTTGAAAGTTGAATTTGGTAAAAAGTTTTATTTTTCTAAAAATGTTTTAAATATTTATGGAAAAAAATACTTTTGTTATGATATATTTATGTATGTATTTATTTTATAAGAGTTTGATAAATTATTAATATTTTAACGGAGATAGTAAACTTAATTATGTTGAAATTTATTATTATAATATAGTAAGTTTTATTTGAAATAATTTTCTATTAATTATGATATATTAAAAAAGTTATGTATATATTTTACCACGAATCTATGCAACATCCGAGTGTATATGTAATGAGAAAAAAAAAATTGTTAGTGATGCCATGTACTCTCTTACAATTCGGAGACATATATATATATATATATATATATATATATATTGTTTTGGATCTCTTGTACTCTGTTGATGTAGTTTTGACTCTATACAATGATACCAGGTTTTGGGGTTTGGTTTAGCTTCCGTATAAACTATATATATTCTTGTTGTTCACTTTCTTCACTTATCGCCCTTGCTTCCGTTTTTTCTTACTGTTCTTCCGCTTACTTGCTAGATAGTAGCCCATTACTAATTGTTTTAGGCTATGGGGATTGGTTCACCTACTGGGGGTTGTAGGTGCCATCATGACTGAGAAATTATGTTGTGACAACTTGGTATCAGAGCCAGGTTCACCGGTGTCATCGGTATAGGAGTCAATGTCTAGTAGAGTCCTGCGAATCAGGGCGGAGATGTCTGTACTTAATCTTTGAGAGACTACAGTGACATCTTAGGAAACATGGACCTTCTTGCTTCTATCTCGTGCATAGTATCCTTGAAAGTTTCTAGAAATATCACTTATTCTAGTTCACTCTTCTGCGGATGATTCATAGGAGGTCGTCAGCTTCTGGCGGAGGGGAGCCTTCGACCCCTGTACCTCCGACTCTAGCTAGGGGCTGGAGTGGTCGCAAGGGTAGAGGTAGAGGTCGTCCCCGAGCAGCAGCACTTGCTAGAGCTGCTAGAGTTGAGATAGAGCCTGAGTATGCTTATGAGCCAGAGTTTGTTCCTGAGCAGCAGCATGTGGACCCGGGAATAGCCCAGGTGCCACCAGCTCCAGTGCCAGCATTAGCACCAGTTTCTGTGCCAGCTTCTGTGTCAGCTCTAGCTCAGTCTTCAAATATTCGGGGTTTACTTCCTCGGCTTTTGGGTATGATTAGAGAGCGGCCTTCTTAGATAACACAAACACCTGCTCAAGAGGCAGCCTTGGGTGCACAGAGTTTAGGACCGCAGCCTGCTACTGTGGCTCCCCGTTCCGATGTTATTCCAGTTCCATCAGTTGCACAGCCTCTTGTTCCTCGCCCAGTTATGACAGAGACAGAGCAGAAGGTGTTGGGTAGGTTTCTAAGATTGGCACCTCCGAGGTATTGCTGGTTCATCTTGCCAGTTTAGGCCATCAAGGCCTTGTTATGATTGTGGTGGTGTCGATCATTATGCTAGAGATTGCCCCCAGTCAGGTACAATTTAGCCAGCCACTCAGTCGGCTCAGCCTATTTGTGTAGTGCAGCCACCGGCTAGAGGGGGTGGTTTTCAGGCTAGAGGTGGTGCCCAGCGTGGCAGGACAAGTGTTAGGGATGGTAATTGGTCAAGAGGTGGTCGTCATCAGTTTTATAAATTATTAATATTTTAACGGAGATAGTAAACTTAGTTATGTTGAGATATCTTATTATAATATAGTAGGTTTTATTTGAAATAATTTTCTATTTATTATTATATATTCAAAAAGTTATATATATTTTACCACGAATCTATGCAATACTCGAGTGTATACGTAATAAGATAAAAATATTTGTTAGTGATGCCACCTCCACTCCACGTGAAAGTGGAGGAGATTGACAACTTTTTTCCAAATTCATTTGGCTGCCACCTATCCACTAATATGTTATTCATTTTTAGAAATTAGTATATTTAGTTTGGGTGGTATATAACGTGGACTTGGTAGAAAGGAATCAAGTAAAATTTTGTAGTTGTTGTAGGTGTATGTAATTCTTCATGTCTTCTCATATATTTTCTTCATGAAAATAAAGTGCTCCATATCTTCATATATCACGTTACTGAGGATTTCTATGGGAAATTTATTTTGATCCAATATTTTATTTCTAAAAGAAAATCAATTATCTACGTCAAGTTATACAAGCCCGTATTCGAGTTTAATTTGGTTTCGGAGCTTCTCGAAGTGGTTCGAGCTTGGACATCGTCCTTCTAGCAACTTGTCGTCAGACGACAGGTAGGTTAAGGTTTAAATCTTTTAGACTTCGCATATATAAGATATAATGGTACTAATTAGCATTCTTGGGTTGGGTTATTAGCTTGGTACCCCAGACCTTGTCCGCTTCTTCATGTCCATCTTATTTTCGCTCTGTTGACTGTAGTATTCGTGGTAGTTGATAGTATCACCCTTGTGGTCCAGTATGGCCTTGTTTTGACTCTGTACCATAGATGGTGGGTTATTTTGGAATGTACGTGAGCCCCAGACATCGATACCATTATTATAGAGCTGGTTATATTTATTGTAGAGCGATTGGAGATATGCAAAGCCGACAGATTGATTGTGAGTCGTTGAGCTACTGCTTGTGTTTGAACATGCCATTATCATGCTTATAAAGAGGTTTTCACATGTTTTACTACAGTTTTGGCTTCGAGCCTACTATTGTTGATTTTCTAAACCTTGCATGGGTCTTCTTGTTGAAAGAAAGAATTTAAAAGGATGATTTTACCACCGTTTTCATACTTATACTAGATTCGGTAGGACCGAGCAGCAGACTCGATTTACTACTATTTTAGACTTGATTATGCCCGGGCACCCTTGATAGGGTTTGAAACTTATTTCATTGATTTAGACCTGGATAGACTTCAGGCATGCATTCTCGAGATTTGGTTACAAGTTGGGATCCGGTTTCACTCTGGACTATTATATTGAGGCTTGAGTTTTAGTATGTGGTCTACGAGTAGACCTCCATGGACCCTACCATTCCAGACCAAGAGCTACGAGCCGAGGGTTACCGGAGAAGGGGTGTACGATTGAGTTGAGGTACTCGGGGGAATCCCTTCCATGGATCCTACCTCTATTGGGCCTTTTGGGTACCAGAGGGGGTAACATATGGCACTACCATCACTTGGGTTCAGCTTATCATATCACATCATGCATATTATGTTCGGATCCAGCCTTGTTTGTTTTTTGCTTAGTGTACGCTCCGGTAGTATAGGATGCCGGAAGGTTTGTTTTTACTTATATGTGTTCCTCAGGTGTATAGGCGCCCGTGGAACTATAGGTAGACTTTTATTTATTATTATTTTATCATGATATTGATTCTGATTATGGTGTTACTAGCATGACTTGATTTTGATCTTGTTTTCAAGCATGTTTTCATTACTTTCCTTTCCTCCTTCCCTTTTTACTTGAGGTTACCGGTATACCGCCTTTCCTTTCCTCCTTCCCTTTTTACTTGAGGTTAACGGTATACCGCCTTCTTATTTAACTCTCTTTATATATTGTTATTGCATGGCCCTAGGTGCGTACCTTCTTCCTTCACCTGTGTCTGTGAGCTATGTACTTCTATTAGCTAGCCTGGCATGATTATTTTCGCCTAGTATTCATTCTGTACTAGCTTCCATGTGCTTGTTCGTTGTTTCTGTGACTACCTAATTTTTTTCTGCTACATTATTGCTTTTACATCTTATATTCACCCAGTCGTCTTATGATACCTACTGGGTACCCATTGCTTAGAAACTGGTGCTCATACTACACTTCTGCATCTTCTGGTGCAGATTTTAGTGTGGGCCATCGCCATTAGCTCATGAAGACTCGTGCGAGGGGTTTTTGGACCATCCCAGACTGAGGGTGAGCTCTTGGCGACTGGAGTTTAGCTTTTAGTCTGTATTTTGTACCATGTACTCTCTTACAATTCGGAGATATATGTATATATTATTTTGGTTCTCTTGTACTTTGTTGATATAGTTTTGGCTCTATACTATGATACTAGGTTTTGGGGTTTGGTTTAGCTTCCGTATATACTATATATATTGTTGTTGTTCACTTTCTTTACTTATCGCCCTTGCTTCTGCCTTTTCTTACCGTTATTCCGCCTACTTGCTAGATAGTAGCCCATTACTAACCGTTTCGAGCTACGGAGATTGGTTCGCCTACTGGGGAGTTGTAAGTGCCATCATGACCGAGAAATAGGTTCGTGACATGCAATCACCTTTGTCATGGAAGATGTATTGGATGCCCAAATGATAGACCATCTCGTGAATCTGTGGGAATTCTGCTTGCAACCTAGATCCATCAACCTATTCATATGGAAGGTACTTTACTTCCTTTTGTGTTTCAAACCAATCATGGCCATGTAGCTCGACAAATTTTAGTCTAAACTTGTGGGCTGGTGCCTGAGGAACTGATGGGGCAGCTGATCCGGATGCTTCCCCTTTCTGGGATCGTTTGGTTTCGGCATTGTCTGTGGTAACCTTCTTTCCGCGGGGTGGCATTGTACCTACATGCACACACTATACAAAATTAGCCCATATAACAACAAAGCTAGCTAAATTAGTGTTTAAAGGGGTCGTAATGACCCCATACTTAATTTGCGTGTGGTGTCTATAGTTATCGAAATATGGTACTCAGACTTCTCCCAAATTCAAGGATAACCAAGACTATGGCACCATAATTTTTCATTGACTCGTGACTTTTCATTCACAATTGCACCAAACAATCACCATCAATTCACCCCCATTTGCAATACACAAGTAAAAACCAAGCTTGCCTAGAAATTCCACCCAAGGTAGTCTATTTTTTTGTCTCCTTGCCTCACAATGTCACCCAACCTCCTTTTCCCACACCCATGCTCCCCAAAAATCAAGACCCACAAAGTACAACAAGAGAAGAATTTTGAATTTACACTATTACTAGTGTACTTACAAAATTTTCCTTGTATTTGGGTAGACTTTTGAGTTTTCTAGTTCATAGCCATGGTAGAAACTTTTCAAGTTACTCAACAATGGTGGAACTAGTTTCTATGAATGAACTAAGTAATGGGTAGCAAGAGTAATGGAGGGGGAACAGCAAAACCAAGTAAAGAACTTATCTTGTAGAGGTTGAAAGCTTGAGGGCTTGAGGGGGGAAGACAATAATGGAGGAAAAAGCAAGACTTGAGAGAAAATAAAAAGGGAAGAGACGCTTATATTGGGGGAATAGGGGAAATAAGGGAAATTAAGGGTTTTAAGGACTTGGGGACCATTTATTTAGGGTCTTGAGTCGGTTGACCTTTGACCTAAAAAAAAGTTTTCACCCAACACATCCGTGGGGTGTTTCACCAGGCAAGCCCGTCTGCAGTTTGCTGCATGGGGTGCTGCACCTGTAGTGCACTAGGCATGCCCTTCGGTAGTTTAAGCAATGGCGCGAGGCACCAGTGTTTTTGACAACCTGTTCCTGAGGTGGGGAAGGGGTTGCTTCTCGTGCTCCTGCAGCAGCTTGAGCTCCACCCCTGGCGGGTGTGGCTCTACCTCGACCTCTGCCCCTACCCCTGCCCCTACCTCTGACAGCCGGGTCCGCTACTGGGACCGCCACTCTAGCTCCGTTGTTCATGGTGTTAACCATCTGCGGATAGAAGAGTGAAAGAGTAAGACACCAATTGGAATCAAGTTACAGCACGAAGGAAGAAAGAAGATATATTTTTCCTAAAGTCCCATAGCCTCCCGCGGAGAAGTACAGATGTCTTCGTACCGTTCTACAAAACTCTACTAGACCTATTTTGGTATGACGAGATCAACGAACCTAGGGCTCTGATACCATTTTTGTCATGACCCAGACCACTGTGAGTGGCACCCACCTAACCACCCCCGGGTGAACGAACCATCAACGACCCCGAATTTAACCGTTCTAATAGCTCAAAACCAGAATGCAAGAAATAAACTAGCAATTCAAAACAGTCTAAATCTTTTATGAATAACCTGCGGAAAATTACTCCCTAGAATCTGAAAGTCATCATACCAAAATGCTACCAAATATAGAGTACGGGGATGCAACTCCAAAATAAATAATAGTCTCAGCCCGAAACAAGTGGGTTACAACCAATAAGAAAGAAACCAAGGCAGCTCGATCGAATAGCTCACCCTTGATATCTTGAAGTGTTAGGCCTACAGGTGAGGTCGTGCGTCAATGGCCAAAAGATTTTATATACTCACAAAAGAAATGCAAGTGCAGTATCAGTACACAACCACCATGTACTGGTAGGATCATCAGCCAGTTCCAAATAAATAGTATATGAACATTACAGAAGTCAAGTAACATTACAGGAAACATGTAAACAAGCCAACGGGTAATTCTAGACTACTAGTCTCTCCCTATCATATCCCCACATGTAATCCACTTTCACAGCTATGATCAACAATCCACAATAAACAATAATTATACCCCATTACATATCCCGGACCCACCCTGGATCCCCTCTAGATAACACCTAAGTGTCAAACATACAACCCGGTCTACCCCAAGACAAACTCATCATGTAACATAACACCCCAGTCTACACCAAGACCAAACTTACAGATCAATATAATGATAACCCAGCCTCTCAAGGACCATATGCAAAATCACAAATTAAAAACACAACCCGATCCACTCAGGGAACCATTAGTAAAAATGCAACAATATAATAAAGTAAACCCGTACTAGGCATGGTACCCGAGCCAACCAGTTAGTATTTTATACCATGCATGGTACCTGATCCAACCATTAGTATTACCGTACCAGGCGTGGTACTCGAGCCAACCATTAGTATTCCCGTACCAGGCGTGGTACCCGAGCCAACAGAATGTCACATAAATCCACAGTCACAATAATGAACAATCAACACTTGTAAACCAACAAGCAATAACACCTAGTTCATTTCACAAGACTGAAAATAGGACTTTTGGACATTCCTAAATCATTCCCTAAGCAATACAAACCATGCAAATACTTAGACAAAGGTACACAAATATACAATGCATACAGGAATCAATAACCATCACCTACCTCAAATAATCAAGCTCTACAGTGCCGGAGCTTTCCCTTTTTCAGGATTCCTTGCTTGTTCTTGGTCTAGAAATAAACACATAAACACTATAGTTAATTAACTGGCCTAAATTACCCGGATTATACAAAATCCTAATCTCCAGGCCAAACCATGATCATCCCAACACTTTCCAAGCTTTCCCGCCATTAATTCACTTAAGATTATCATTTATACCGATACACTTAGAGAATTTAAGCTTGGTGATCATTACCCATTAACTATAAACAATACCTAAGAACTCTAGCACCCTAGAATTCTTTTTTTTTTCGGGATTCTACAATCCTAGGTTATCCCAAACCTTTCCCTAAGTCCACCCCTAGAAATTCTATAGCGTAGGAAAGGTATTATGGAGTTTGGGGAGTAGAATCCTTACCTTTAGGATGAAAAATGGTGAAAACGGATGGAAATCGCCTAAAATCGCCCCCTTCTTCTCCCAAAACATTTTGAAGAAAACTAAACTATTTTGGGGAAGTTTCTGCATTAAATCCCATCACGCTCTGATATACCAGTCCACTCTTCTATAGCGGTACCATTGTAGTAGAGTCATCCGCTATGGCGGAGGCTGACTGACGTTGACTTCCGTTGTAGCGGTATTTTCTCCACTATGACAGAGGTCGCTATGGCAGAGTGTTAACCTCTACGGCAGTTTACATGGAATAGAAAGTCGTAAAGTCCCCAAAATTGGTCCATTTTACAACACACTTATTTTTCCGACATTCCAGAATAACCCTTTCACGTCAATCTCGATTCTGGGAGTTCTACTTACCCGAATTTGATTCCAAAAAGTCCTCCGGACTCCTTTATATCTTAGCTAAATGGAAAACTAGCTCAAATCAATACATTTAACCCAATCCTTACTCAGATTTCTCTAGACCATACCTCGCTCCAAAATCGGCCGAGACTAGCCTAGCCCAGAATTTCAAACTCCCAAACCCAGAGTTTTCTCACTTTAAGAATTGGCATGAATGGTTCACCCGTAATAATGGACCCGGTCATTCTATAATAGTATGAGGGTGATAATTCTAGTCAAGTGGAATTGATCTAGTAGGCTTGATATAGTGCATGCAAAAGCTTAAGCTAATAACTAATAGAAAGTGTGAAGGTGTATGCATGATATACATATGTGGGCTAGAGATGAATAGGTGATTGGAGGCTAAGTTATTAGATAAATAATAGCCTTGAATGTCAAAAAGAAAGATATGCACTAAGGTAGAATGTAGTCACACAGGATTCTAAGATCCTAAAGTGCTATGTGTTCCTAGTCTAGTATTTTTGAGTTGAGAAGTGTGAAGAATAATAGGTATGTATTATATGGTATACCTAAGAGCTAAAGCTTGAGAATTTTAAATAGATAGATGATTTTGAGCCTCTTAGTGTAAGCTTTAACCCTTTTGATTTGGGTGGATTGAGGATTGGATGTATGATGTTGATAAGATAGTAATAGTATGAATCCTATAGTGATAGCTTTAGATACCAATAGAAAGTTAAGATTTAACTCAGAAAGAAGATCCTAACAAAAGTTTTAGTATTTGTGGATATAGTCTTCAAGGGGGAGTTTAGCACCCATATGTATAGTGATACCCTGACCTTACAAGAGTTATTAGATTATAGACTAATTTAGAGTAGAGTTCCAAAGATTTAGAACGTTGAATTTTGAGCTAAGGGGGAGATGATAATATGAAGAACCAAGTCAAGTCTTGAGATTCTAATTATGAAAGGTTCCAGCAGTAGTAACTATAGGATATCGATCCATTCTTAATCTAGAGTGCTCCCGGCACTCCAGCTAATATGACACTCTACTCATGTTGTACATATTTATGTCATGACCACGTCTAAGGTCCAAGCACTCTATGCATACCCATGCCCATACTCAGATTCCTATAATAAGAAGCAAGTTCTTCAAGTAGTGATCCCAGTCCTACTCTATGATTCCATAAATCCTAGCTTTATGTTATGAGACTCGTTATATATATGAACTCATGTCTAGTATACTCAGTACTATGAACTCGTGGTATGCTTTTAACAGCTAATAAAATCATGCTACATCAAGCATATGCTCAAATCAGATTTCTCAAATGATTCGTACTTACAATATCCTGCCTCTAAGACCTATGTGTACCCATCCATACTGGTGATGAATGGCCAAGCCATGGTTGTGCTCTGAACAACCCTCTATTCATGCCTTATGTGCCTATTATATGAAGTACTTATGTCCATTACACTCAATTCCTCATGCCTCATCTTGAATGACTAGATCACGATATGTATATGTCCCAATTGAACAGTACCCCTTTTTATTCCTGATATTCATGCTCTCACTCCATTCAATCAATATTTTTAGCTTATGTTGTGTTAGGTGTTAGTGAAGAAAGCTAATTAGTGGCTTAGATGGGAGGTAGTAGATGTTTCCTTTTGTAGTGACTAGGGTGTGTTTGTATCACCTAAGTTGTTAAGTGTAGATGAAATGTGAGATAAGAATTAGTTATGTGTAGTGGTTATATGGGGGATATATGGTATGAGTCTGTGTAGAAGTTTTTGAAGTTGTTGATTCTAGGAGTGCTTGGGGTGATTTTTAGATAGAGTAAGTTACAAAGAAGCCATAAGATGATTATAGTGATAGGCTTGAATGTCCTGTTGATATGCATGTGGACCATTACATTAGGTGACTAGTGACTTCTTGATTTAAGCTCAAGGTTGGTTGATTTTCAAGATAATAAGAAGGAGTAGTATTCTTAGAGGATAACTGTAGATGAAAGAGATTTAGTCGAGTTAGGCTTGAATATGGTAAAAGTATGCAGTTAGACTCAAACTTTAGTATCTATATGTGCACATGTTAGAATTATAAGTTGTAAATGATAAGTATGATATTGAGAGATGGTAGTGTAGTTAAAGGGTATTTCTAAGCTTAAAAGTTGTCAATCGTATCGTGTAAGTCAAGAGTAGTCATGTTCTTACTCCATGCTCAACGTACGCATGTTTCATATCTTGTAGCTTCAGATCGAGTGAGACTTATGTCCAAGTCTATGTCATTCATATTCTACAAACCCAGGTCAGATGACTAAGATACTCAAGCCATATTAATGTTTCATATTTAGATGTCTCATCTGACTCGTGCCTATATGTTTCTTCCATGGAGTGTTACGAAGATTCTCATATTAAATAAGTTCATGTAGTTAATAAATAGTTCAAGAGAGAGACTAGACCATCAATTATTCTCATGTAAGGTAATCCTTCTATACATGATCCTTATTCGAGGATGAATGATTCTAAGACGGAGATATTGTAACACGTTGAACTTTTGGGCTAAAATTTAAATCGTTCTGAGTATGTAGTTTGACTCGAACCTGATAAATTTTACTATACTTAGGTGTTGATATTAATCATTAAGTGTGGGAAGTTCTTTAATATGCATTAAGGTCATAAGGAACCTCTAGTACAAAGTTAAGTTAAAAGTTTCTCTACCAATTAAGTTTTTGTATAAGTTCATACAAAATTCAATTTCAAATAAGCATTTCTCCTAGAATATAAAGCGTTATATAGCCCATGACCGCCAAATTAAAGTTACTTAAGTCTTCTTTCAACGCCACCAACCGTTTGTCAATCCGAGTCCGAAGTAAAAAGTTATGGGAATTTTAGTTAGGCACTATTCAAAATCCCCGATGGAGGGCGTGCGACACACTTATAACTCTTCTATGGAGAGCGTGCAGCACACCTAAAAATTCGCATTGGATGGCACCTCACACCTGTCTAAGAAGCTTAGTTTTGAAAGATCAAAGTTAGAATTTTTACCTAAAGTATTTCCATTTGAATTTCTTGCATTTTGAGATGATTATTATTGAATCCTAGTTATTAGAAGTGTTGATATTATGCTATTGTGTTTTTCTTTCATTGAATTTTATAGTTTATGCCTCATTCCTATCCTATGGACCTCATGAGTTATTTTATGGTCTTTAAAAGCACATTTATAATGTTGTTGTTATGCATTCTATTTTTCATGAGAAAATGCTTTAAAGTTTCAAAGCTCATATTGCATGAAAGGTTTTAAGTCAGGTGTTTTAATCTTTCAGATCATGATTTTGAAAGGAAAAAAATTCTAGTATTTTTGAAAGTTAAGCTATTAAGAAAAATAAGGATATTTGGTCCAAGGCTCACAAGTAAGTTCAGTTAAAGAATCAAAGCATTGAGTAAAGATTCAAAGTAAAATTATTTTCAGTTTTTCCCTTAAAACGAGACATACTAGCTATGAGCATATATCTTATTTTGGATGGACGATTTAGCATCAAGACATGTAAAAGTTTAGATAACTCAAGCCCCAAAACTATATTGCTAGCGTAGGATAGAATCATTCTGCAAGTCGGGCGACTTCTCTTTAGCCTAAAAGTGACTCAGATTGGATTCATAAGTTAAGTTCATTCTATACCCCGACAAGGTATAAGATGGCTTTATCAATGTGGAAAAGATGTTGGAGCATCATGAGCTCACATAGTGTTTGTCGATTACGAGAAACTTCCCAAGTGAAAATTAAAGTTACTTTCAGTAATTCTATTGGCATATAGCCATCAATTTTATAACATGATTTATGATTCAGTTGCATACGGCTTTACCCAGTGATTTTAAGATAAGATGCATTTGGCCAAAGCCACCAGTTCTAAAGAGTTTTAATGCATTACATACAGTTTTATCAAATTATTTGGTTATTCAGATTAGTCACTCAGTATTCAGTTCAGTTGTTGAGTTTCAGACACTTAATTACCCTATTGATTTAGCTTTCATTTGCATTATTGATTCAGATAATCAGAATGTCTTATATCTCATTGTTCAGGTTATTCATGAACTCGATGCATATTATATTCATGCTCAATTGACCAGCTTATCAGTTTCCAATTTTATTTCAATTGAGCTCTTTTACATATCGTACATTTCATGAACTAACGTCATTGTCATTGCATCACTGTACGATGCAGATGCAGATGCTCAGATTTATGATCGAATACTTCAATAGATTTTATCTTATTAGTTTTGGATGAACCCTCCTTACTTTTAGAGGATTTAATTAGTAGCCTAGTTCACCAGGTCGTTTGATTACATAAAGGTAGATCGGGGGCCTTATCTCGGCAATTAGCATTCAAAATCATCTTAAAGAATTCATAGATAAATAGTCAGTTCAATTTTACATTTCAAAACTCAATTGACTACAAAAGCCATCATGTATTTTTATAAAAGTATTTATAATAATTTCAAGGCTTTGTCTTTATTCCATGGTATTCAGAATTTTCGCTTATCTTTCGGAGTCAAGTTTTAATAGTATATTAGACCAAGTGTACGCAGCCAGCAATGATTTCAGATATCGATCATATCCAGGGTGTAGGCTCGAAGCGTGACACTAAAGCTTCAAAAAAATCCTCATTATCACAAATAATTTTTTTTGTTCATTCCTCCCAATTGAAAAATGAAATCAAATAAACAACTCAAACTTTTTATATACCCTGACAATCAAGAGAAAGTTTCAAACTCATAAAATGTAATTCTAATCACAAATGGAATATCACATGAAAAGAATTACTCTCTAACACTCAAGATGTTCAAATGCACAAAAGTAGTATCATAGGATTGCCCTTCCTGTATTTCTCTATTATTATAGATACACAAATCAATTGGTGACTTTTTTTTGGTAGAACAATTAGAACTTAAATGGGTGCAATATAGGCTTTTACTTAAGATAATTTTGGTAATACTAACTGAAAACCTCTTTAAGCACTACAATTTGCAATAACTAAAGTACTTTTTATTTTACCGCCTAGTATTCCCTTTATTCGCACCTCTTAATTCTTTTTTTTTTCTTCTTTCTTTTTGTTCTTTTTCAAAATATCAAGGAAGGTTCCACTATCTTTTTATATTCTCACCTTTTCACCTTCTAAGCAATTCTCATGTCACAACTTTTTCAACCATCACCCTCAAACTTAGGCTTTTAGCCTATGCTTGCACTTTAAAACACCTAGAAAGGGAGGATGCTAAAAGATAAATCAATTGAAAACAGAATGGCAAACTTGTAATATGATTGCCAATGAAAAGGTTAAAGACTCAAAAAAGTTGAATAAAAAAAATATGTGAGGGTAGATAATTTTAAGACATAAAAACGATCCAGAAAGGTCTAACCTCATTTTTCAAATAAAGTGTAGTCTAAGATTTTCCCTTGAAACGCATTCCGAGCAAGTTCTACATCATAATAATGCAAAAGAAACTCACAACAGCCTCACCACACATGACACATAAAAATCCAAGTAGAATATATATTGAAAATCTAATTGAAACACATGGTCTCAAAAAACACTTCTAGTATAAAGAGATCATTTGGTGAACACAAAAGAGCCAAACGTTGAGTTTTAAAATCGCAAAAAAAATCCTTACTTCAATTATTTTTCTTTTTCAAAGAACTAAAATTCATATTCAAAGTTTAAATCATGTTAGTACCAAACAAGTTACAAATTGACAAAGGGGTAAAAATTACATCTCAACACCACTCCTATATAAGGATGACAACAGGGTGGTGCAGGGCAGTCTATAGTATTTGTGGAACGGGGCGGGGTTGAGCTTTTATGAACCGTGCAAGGAAGGTTTAAATATATATTTTTAAAAATTTACGAGGCGGGGCAGATTGGAAACTTAAATCTTTTAAAAATTCTTAAAATGGCTACTGTGTACTTCAACTTCTCTCGACGCTAAAAATTATTCATGTTATGTATGTCAAATTCAAGTTGAGATGTATTGAATGTGCATTACACTTTTATTAATTTTACAATTATTAATAGAAAACATTACCAATAATTATTTTGCTTAAAGAAGGCACAGTTTCTTCTTTACTATTGTTTCTGCATAATAGTTAATTTGTATCTCTTTGGCTTTCTCATAACATTTTTATGGCAATTGAAAGTCTCTTTAAAATGTTTATTCAAGCTGCAAAAGTAAATCTCTTAGCTATTTCATCAATCAATGGCTTATTATATAACAATAGTATAACAACAACAATAATTAAAAACTAAAATAAGTCTTCTAAAGCCCAACGACACAAATTCATCAAGTGTGGTACACAAAATAAATGTCGGTCATTGGAAGGTCTTCAGGGAGCCAAAAAGCACTTCATACGAGGTCAATCTGATTTCTATTGTGTAACCCTTCAAGTGTTGATTGTTCGCGAGCAAGACAAGGCAAACTAGACACACTGACACCCACAGTTTTTCAGGTGTAGCAGAATATCAATCACCTCTACTTTAAAGGTTGACGCGAAGGATCTTCCACTTGTCGAATACATTGCATTATATATCCGATAAATGGGGGACTATAGGTATGAGGAAAAAATCAGATCTAGTCAAAGGAATAAAACGGACCAAGAAAGTACAATGATTTTGAAAGCATAACTATCCAAATTCCTAAATTGACATACTAATGATTTTTAATTAATTAAAAATAATTTTTTCTAATTTTTTACTTTAAAATTAATTATGAATTTATTTATTTTTGCGTCAAATTTTTTTTTCCTCTTTGATTAGGTTTTAGTCTGTTTTGCCATGTATTTTCGTTTAAGTAAGATTATGGCATTGAAATTTTGTATGTGATAACAAATTTTATAGTTAATAGATCTTTTAATTAATTGAAATACTATAAATTTTTATGATTCTACAATAGATAAAATTATCATTTATTATTTTCTAATATTTAAGACTTTAAAATCAACTAAATTTTATGTAATAAACCCTTTTCCTGTTTAAACTATGTAACATAACAAATTTGTATAAAAAAAAGTAACACGAGAAAAAATAGAAAATTTTCGTGCAGAACGCATGTTTGTTTTGGAAATGTTTTCTTATTTGTTATATACTCCTAACTATTAGGAAATTTACGTGGAGAAAAACTCGTGTTAGATTAGGATTTTGTTATTTGTTTATATTATTATAACCAATTAATTTTTTATAATATTATTAATTTAATTAGTTAAAAATGAAAATTAATTAAAATAGAATAATAGAAAACTACAATTTAAGACTCTCGCACTTACGACTCCTTAGGAATCATTTCTCACTTCAACAATAACATTGCAAAGCTGAATGATTTGTTATAAATTTTCAATCTTATATAAATATCATATTTCTAATTTTACTAATCTCTTTTGGATTGTACTTGAAAAAGTTAAACAACTTAATTTTGTTTTATCACATAAAGTATATGTTTAAAATATTGACAAATTATTTAGATTTAATTTATTATTATACATGAAACTGACAATTATTCCATGATCATAATTTAGAAAAATTATTTATTGATTTCAGTATATTTGTGATTTGCAGTGATAATAAATAAATCATGTCAACTAAATCATTTAAATAGATATAACTAGGGGTGGCAAAAATAAACTCAACCCACCCAATCCGTCCAACCCATTTAGGTTTGGGTTGGTTATTGACCCACCCATTTGTTAGCTAACCCATTTCAACCCAACTCATTTCAACCCATTAAAAATTGGGTTGATATGAACCCAAATTGATTTTTGAGAAATCTTGTCAAAATATTTTTTAAAAACTTTTTTTTTGATTTTATATGTTATATATAATTATAATAAAGAAAAAAATAATTTTATTAGGTACTAAAAACTGATAAAATAACAAATAAAGTAACTAAAACTTAGTAAAAATTGGGCGGGTTGGGTTATGACCCGTTACTAACTCGTTATCTAACCCGTTTTGACCCAACCCATTTTGACCCAAGCAAATTTGGGTCGAATTGGGTCTTGACCCGTTTATTATCTTGATCCATTTTGACCCGCTCAAATTTAACCCAACCCGTCTAATTGTCACCCCATTTATTTTAATGTCAATTACTATTTTTTAATAATTTTATTCTTTCATATTTAACATTATTAATTGACGCTTGACACACGTGCAAAGCACATGCAGTATAATAGAAAAGGAGATCTCTAGGGAAGATTGGTTGGTCTCCAAAAGGATTCAAACTCGTAAGAGAGTGTTTTTTCCCCTTCAATGTTGAAAACATAAACAAATAGTTTTATCCATTAGATCATGTATCGATCCTTCATAATTAAGCCATTAGGCATTAAGTTTTATAAACTTTAATTATCAATGGAATAAAAATTCAACGGTGTATAATGTATATTTATAACTTAAAGCTCAAAACTATTTTATTATAATCTCCCGAATGGATACAAAGAAAAGAAAAGGTACGTAGCGCATAGAAAAAGCAGCAGGGTAGATTTTCTCCGTTTCATTTTATTTGATACCTTTTTTTTTAGTCCATCTTAAAAAGAATGTCATTTTATTATAATTAAAAAAAATAATTTTTAAATTTTCCTTTTACTCTAAATAAATGATTTACAACCACACAAATATTCAAGAATCATTTTAGACCACAAATTTTAAAATCTTCTTCTTTTTTCTAAATACCGTACCAAAACAAAAGATACCACATAAATAGAGGAAGTGCCTCTTTTGTTTTCTTCCGAAAATGATTATAGGATGAGTAAACGATGACGTAGGTAATGAATGCTTAAGCTTTGTTCAATTATTGTCCTTCCACCCATCCATACCACAACAAAATAAATAATACTAATACCACAAGCGTTCTTTTCTTTTCGTTCCAAAAAATATAATCAAATACAACTTTCATCTTCAATTATAATTTTATAAATTTTAAATAAAAAAATTGGAATCTATGGCAAAATGCGTACTTAGTTTTACAAAATAAAATTTGTATATTTAAAAACTATATAAGAAAGTACGATAAAATAGAATGATTAATTTTTCATACTTTTCCTATCTCAAAATAAGTATCGTTTTAGCAAAAAATAATTGTCCCCAAAAAAATGATAATTACTTTAAAAATTCAAACCGAAAAAAATAGTATTTTTTTCAACTATACCCTTATCACAAATCATATAAAAATGTAAATTATACTACACAAGCCTGATACAACGAGCTCAACTGAAAAATTATTAATATATAGTGAAAATCGATCCTTAACCTAACCTCTCTTATAAAATACCACCTAGAACATAAAATCAGCCTCCCTTACAGATTAGTAGTACATCTTAACTACATTAAAATGTTTATTTAAAGTTTTTAAATTATTGTTTATCTCACAGAATAATCTTTTTTCGAATTAGTAAGTAATGGTTATCTTGAATAGTCATGAATTTTGAAAAGAAGAGGTAGGTCGAAAAAATTTATTATGAAAAAGGCACAATTAATAATAATTGTGTGAGTCACTATTTATCTTTTAATACATGGATAGTGAGTTCATTTATTTACTTTATATGCTATTTATCACTATTCTTCTTCTTCTTTTATTTTTTTTATTTTTCTTATTCCTAATCAATATCAAACTTTTAAGTACAATAAAGTTATTTGATAAATACGTTTTCTTTTAAAATAGTTAAAGCGTCTTAGAACTGTTAAAACTTTGAT
This sequence comes from Jaltomata sinuosa, assembly GCA_003996215.1. NCBI lineage: Eukaryota > Viridiplantae > Streptophyta > Magnoliopsida > Solanales > Solanaceae > Jaltomata > Jaltomata sinuosa. The sequence goes on along the minus strand of QJPP01004020.1, from coordinate 37,785 downwards.
TCACTATTAATAACACTGTTAAAAAGGCTAAAATTGATGGAAAAAGACTGACGAACAAACTCAATTGAGTTGTCAAGGATTTTTTAAAAACAAAAATTGACGTTTTTTTGTTAGTTATTTTTTACGCAAAAATGCACAAAAACTATAAAAAAAGAATTATTATTTTTACGGAAAATCGACAGATGTCCGTCGATCTTTTTTTGGTTACAAAAATTAACAAACTTTCGTCGATTTTAAAAGTGCAAAACTGAAATTGACGAGTATAAATAAAAATTAATGTTTTTATACGACATTTTACAATATGATGTCATAATTAATGTCTATTTTGAACATTAATTAATAACATGTTATCAATTTTACTATTAATAAATCAAAATACACTGGTAATCTTATTATTAACAAATAATAATTTAAATATTCTTTAAATATGTCAGAAGCATATCCTAATTGTTGTTATTTCCGAGATTTTTCAAGGATTTGATACTTTTACGTTTTAGTTATTTTTTTATTCTTTTTTTTAATTCAAGTACTCAACCCAAAAAAATAACAAAAAAATAATATTATAATAATAAAAAATAGCAATAATTAGGGATGAACTCATAAAACACTATTTTTTGTTGAGTTCTTTTTTTATGTAACACTTAAACAAAATATATTAATTTTTATTATTTATATTATTTTTATTTATACTCTTTAACTGTAATTTTGCACTTTAAAATTTGACAAACGTCCATTAATTTTCATCAAAAAAAAGATTTACAGACATCCGTCAATTTTTTTTATAAAATATTAATATTTTTAATAATTTCTGTGCATTTTTGTGTGAAAAATAATCAATAAAAATACGTCGATCTTCTTAAAGTTCGTCAGTTGTTTTTTTCTTAAAAATCATTGAAAATCTGATAGAATTCGCCAGTCTTTTTCAGTCGGATTTTAGCATTTTTTGGTAGTGTTGATAATACTGAATCGAAGTCTTAACAATTTTAAAGACGATTCAGTTATTTTAAGAGAAAATATATTTATTAAATTACTTAATTGTTTTAGAATTTTAATATTGGTTATTGATTAGGAATAAGAAGAATAAAAAAATAAGATAGGAAGAGGTGTGATAATAAATGACATGTAAAATAAATAAATAAATCCACTATCCATATATCAAAAAATAAATAATCTCACACAACTATTATTGATTATACCTCTTTCATAATAAAATTTTTCAGGTATTGGTGCATGAACGTCCGTGTTTGTTTCAGGCTTAAAACAAATGCATGCGTAGTTGATTCCTAAAGTACACGGAGTACTAAATTTAAATGTGTTTGTTTCAGGCTTTACGAAATTAGGCTTCACGAAATACAGAAATAATTAAGAATACAAATAACTACTTCCTTCTTTCACTTTTATTTATCTAGTATATTAAATATAATTATTCATTTTTATTATTTAATTTTAAAAATCAAGAAAAAATTTATTATGTTCAAAGAATAATATACTTCCCCCGATCCTAAATAGTTGTCTTTTTTTTTCACACCCCTTAAGAATAACATAAGTAGAAGGTAGGAGTGTACATGAACCGGGTTGGTTCAGATTTTTTAAATACCAAATCAAATAATTAGTGTCAGATTTTTAAATTTATAAACCAAACCAAATCAATAAAAGTCAAAATTTTCAACCTCGAATTTTTTTATTTTCTCGGATTTTTTGAGTTTTTCGAATTTTTTTCTGTAAAGTCTTCATACAAATATATAATTAACTTGTGCTTTAAATATTTCTTTATTCCTAGCAAGATACAACTATCTAAGGTATTTCCTTAAAAAAATAACATAAAATATAAATGAGTGATGACATTAATAAAATATTCAACCAAAAAAATAATAAAATCGCATAGAATAATATTGCATATTAATAAGTCATTACAAAAATAATCATAATTTAAAAGTATTAAGTCGTGCTAAAATAAGTCTAATAAGCATTAACTACATGACTAAATATTAAACAGAAAAATTAAATTAGTTTATGTAGTTATGCAAAATTAAAAAATAGATATCTAACATGATTGTTATTCCTAGTGTTGAATTGAATAATTTTTTATTAGCATTAGTATTAATTTGAGTTTTATTTGAGTTACTAATACTTATGGGTTATAAAAAACTTATTGAACCATTTAAAATTTTAACTTTAAATTTGAAATAATATGTTGAAAAATAAAAATTATGAAAAAGTTTAAGAAATATTTATAAATTACATCACAATAAATTTTTTTATGTATAAAATATTTTTAAAAATAGTATACATGTAATATCGGGTTGGTTCGATTCGATTTGATTTTTTTCAGTTAAAATCAAACCAAATCAATTATAGTCGGATTTTTTTTCAACACCAAACCAAGTCAAACTAAATCACTAGTCGAGTTTTTTTGCAGTTCGATTTAGTTTGATTTACGGTTCGATTTTGTTCACCCCTAATAGAAGGTAATTTAACTAAACTATCCTTTTTATTACTTCTATCAATTTAATACTTCTATTTTTTGCACCACATTAATATTTCTCTATGTTTATGACTAAGGGTAAAAGTGAAAACAAATAACTAATTATGTCTTGGTTATTCAAAATGACAAGTATTGTGAATCATATATTTTTTATAAGAATGATAAATATTGAGGAACGAAGGGAGTAACAAAATTATCATTTTCTATATTTATTTATTTTTAAATGTGTCATGTTAATATTAGATAAATAAAAATAAATGGAGGGAGTGATTTGGTATTGTTGGAATCTATGAAAAATGCTTTTCAAGTCAAAATGATTAATAAGATGCATAGTATTCTCGAGGAAATAATTAATTAATTTTTATTAAATAAGGATCATTTAGTAAATTATGCATTGTATTTATTATTTTTTTAATAGACGTAAAATGAGCAAAAACAAAAAATATTTTGAGACATTAAAAATAATACTTAAAAGACATTAATAAATTTCATAAAAATTAATTCATTTGACTCTGGAAATTAGGTAATTAAATTGGCGGGAGTAATACAACGAGATTGTCGTTGGGAATCAGTTGGGTATGAGACAACTACACAAATGGCCCTCAAAAGGAGTGGCTTTATATTTTTGTCCCTCGTAAGAAAGGTCTTATAAAAATAATCTTTCTTCCTTTTTATGATAAAACAACTATCTTTTTGTTCCTCTATACCTTAAATATTTTTAAACAACTCTACATGCTCATTGCCTCTCAATTTCTATTTTTATTTTTTTCACATTTTTTTTTCTTTGATTTTTTTTTTCTTTTCTCCTTTTTTTTTCTCAACCATTATTGTTTTTTTATTTTTTATTTTTATTTTTTTCTTCTACGTCTTTTTCTTTTTTCTCATCCTTTATTTTTTTTTCTCCTCTTAGTTCTATTTTTTTCTCTTTTTTATTTTTTCTTTTCTCTTTTTATTTCATTTTTCTCCACCTTTATTTTTTCTTTTATTTTTTGTTTTGTCTTTTTTTCTTCGTTTTTCCTTTTTTTATAAATCTTTATTATTTTTCTTTTCTCTTCTCAACTTAAATTTTTTATTTATTTAATTTGTCTTTTCTCTTCTTTTTTTTGGGTCATTTTCTCAACCTTTATTTATTTTTATTTTTATGAGATATTTTATAACTCTTGCCTTAGAGGCAAAACTTAGCCCAAGGACTTCCAAACAACAAATTATGTGCCCCATGAGCAAGACTTGACACTAGCACACCGTGTCTTAATTTATGAGATGCTCTATAACGCTTGCCTTAGAGGCAACACTTAGCTCAAGGATATTCAAACAACAAGTTATGTCTTATGGGTAAGAGTTGACACTACCACATTGTGTCTTGATTTATGAGATATTTTATAACTCTTGCCTTAGAGGCAAAACTTAGCCCAAGGACTTCCAAACAACAAATTATGTGCCCCATGAGCAAGACTTGACACTAGCACACCGTGTCTTAATTTATGAGATGCTCTATAACGCTTGCCTTAGAGGCAACACTTAGCTCAAGGATATTCAAACAACAAGTTATGCTTTATGGGTAAGAGTTGACACTACCACATTGTGTCTTGATTTATGAGATATTCTATAACTCTTGCCTTAGAGGCAAGACTTAGCCCAAGGACTTTGAAATAACAAGTTACGCCCTATGGGCAAGAGTTGATACTACCATATTGTATCTTGATTTATGAGATGCTCTATAACGCTTGCCTGAGAGACAAGACTTACCCCAAAGATTTCCAAATAACAAGTTACATCCCATGTACAAGAGTTGACACTATGACATTGTGTCTTGATTTATGCGACGTTCTATAACTCTTGCCTTAGAGACAAGACTTAGTCCAAGAACTTTCAAACAACAAGTTATGCCACATGAGCAAGAGTTGACACTACCACACTGTGTCTTGATTTGTGAGATATTTTATAACTCTTGCCTTAGAGGCAAGACTTAGCCCAAGGACTTTCAAAAAATAAGTTACGCCCTATGGGTAAGAGTTGACACTACCACATTGTATCTTGATTTATGAGATGCTCTATAACGCTTGCCTGAGAGGCAAGACTTAGCCCAATAATTTTCAAATAACAAGTTATGCCCCATGAGCAAGAGTTGACACTATCACATTGTGTCTTGATTTATGAGATGCTCTATAACTCTTGCCTTAGAGGCAAAACTTGCTCCGAAGGACTTCCAAACAACAGAGCACGCACTTAAGTTTACTTTGATGTCAAAGAAAGAAGATCCTTTTTACGGATTATTCAACTTTCTGTTCATTAGCAAAAAATAATAGAAGTTAAGAAAAAAGAAAAAAGAGAAGAAAAGAAAGAGAAAAAGAAAAAAAAAGATATGGAAAAAACAAAAAAAGAGAAGAAAAAAAATAAAGATTGAGAAAAACAAAAAAAGAAAAAAAAAAAGAAAAAAAAAAAAAAAAAAAAAAAAAAAAAAAAAAAAAAAAAAAAAAAAAAAAAAAAAAAAAAAAAAAAAAAAAAAAAAAAAAAAAATGAAATTAAAAAAAAAGTTGAGAGACAAATGAACATGGAGAGTTGTGATGTAGAAGGACAAAAATATATTTGTGCTATACATAAAAAGAAAGGAAGGCTAGCTTTAAAGACTTTTCTTATGGGGGACAAAAATCGAAGATCACTCATTTTGAGGGGCATTTCATGTAATTTTCTGGGGTATTAGATTGGTACGTCCAGGAACGCAGAAGAAGCGTGGTCGATATTGGCTTTGGAATCACTGTCCGTTCGTCTTCTCAATTATTTTCTGCAATTACCTTGTTCATTAACCAATGCATCTTTTTTTTTTCCCTTCTCGATCTTGGTCTATTTCCAGCTCTATATAGGATCAAATATATCCATCAACATATCAATATATAATTGGGAAGAAAACATATATAGCAAGCCAAGCCCATTAGTGTGTAAATTTTTTATAGCCTTAAAATCAAATTTATAAAAAATAGCCATAGATTATTTAAATAAAAATATTTAGAAAAATTCCTAAAAAGGGGAGCTATATTCAAGGAAGTATCTAATGTCAGATATTACCTCCCAACACTCATCCCCTAACATTCTCCAACAATTATATCATTCCATTATTATCTTCAAAAATTTAAATACAAAGTTGAGAAAATATTAGATGAAAATGGCAAAAAAAAAAGAAAAACAGATTTTCACCAAAATTTTAAAAAATCTATATGTGTATAATAAATACATAAATCAATGTATAATTATTATATAATTTATACACACTAATTATTCACATATTTTATAATGATTATAAAATTTTAGAGAAAATAAAAAAATAATTATCAGATTTCACCAAAAATTCTAGAAAGATTATATATGTATAATAAATATATATATCAATGTATAATTAGTATGCAAAGTATACACATTAATTATGTATGTATTGTATAATAATTACATACTAACTAGGGAACATGATCCCGCTTTGCGTGAGCGTTATATTAAATATTTTAGAATCAATTTTTTTCGAGCAATTTTATATCCGCTATTTTATTCAATCATATCATTATCTTTTTTTTTAAAATTATATTATGACAATTATTTAAAAATGATGATAGATAACGTAGCTATCTATTAAATGACAGATAGTATATTATTAATCAATAAGTCATAAAACATTATGTAATATAATTTTTCTTTCATTTTTATTACATGATGATGACAGTAGATTCTGTAATGATGTATTTTTATGCATATTGCAATTTATGCAATTTGCAATTGTATAATTTTTGGACACATATCTATCAGGACGTTTGATTCTTCAGATGCATCTGTATCTCATGATAAATATTTTGTTAGTTGTATAGGAGAACAAAATAATAAAATAATTAAAGTTATCAATAATAATTTTTCTTGTTAATTATCCAAACTCATTTGATGTGTAAGTTGTTTAATAATTTTATCAATTATAATAAATTTGTGTTTGTAATTGTTAGAATCAAATTAAAAAGATAGTTCAGCAATTAAATGATAATTAAACACAATAAATTATCCGATTATATCATTATATCATTTTTAAATTATGTTATGACAATTATTTTGAAATGATGACAGATAATGTAGGTTATCAAATTTATTAGCATCTATTTAACAAAATAAATTCTGTAATAATAATTTTGTTTCATTTCTATTACACGTACATGCATTTGATTGTAGATTTTAATGATTATGCGTGTTTTTTTATTGAAATATCAATGAGGTCAAACCTCTAAACTGCAACATATATTCAGATATAATTTTTTTTTCGTGAATGTGTAAGTAATATCTTTCAAAGTGAGATAATAATAAAATAATAAAGATATACATCAACACGATTGTCATTTTTTGTTGGGTTAATCTTATAGAACTCCTTTGTATATTTCACTATTGAACTTGTCCACACTTCGCGCGATCAAAGAAATATCAGTTATAATTATTTTATACAAATTTAAATTTAATTGAATTTGATAAAATATATACATATAAAATTTAATTTAATTTTTAAATTCACATTTTTAAGATATAAAAAATCAACCAGACATCATTAGAGTTGACATTATTGTCAAGAGGATGAAAAAATAATACAACAATGAATATTTAAAAGCTTAAATTTTCAAACATGATAGAGGAGAAAATATTGTAAGGAAAAACAAAGAGTTCTTTCACATTCTCCAAATAAATATAGCATTAATCCTTCTATATTTGTGCATCTCAGTATTTGGAGAACAATTATGATTAATCTATTTGAATTTGTTGCCTTTTTAAGTAGCATCAATCTCATATCCAAGAACTATTAAAATTTATTTTTCGTTAGGACTTATTTTTCGAAGTCATTCTTCAAATATTTTTATTATTAATAACTGCGATGCGAGTATATTTTCTTATGGAATGAAGTTCTCCAACATATTCTATATATAACAAATTCTTGTCGCTTGGTATTTATCACAATCCTAGAAGCTCATTTCTCATATTACATGTTCCAAAGAGCCTGTAAAAGATAAGCATATGTAGTATTTAAAATACTAGAATAATTTTTGGTGAATTTAATAACGACTCAATAGAAATAGCTCGACAAACTTAATCACCATTTATATAAAGATGACAAATAGGAACATTGGTTAAGACAAAGAAAAAGAAAGACTAAAAGTAAATTGATAAATAGAAAAATTATAAAAATATAGAAATGACTTGAATTAACACAGAAGAGAAAGAGTAAAACAAAATAAATTGAGAAATGAAATCAAAACACTTACCAAAAAATTTCACACTGATCAGAGAAATAATAAAGTCATTTATTTCTACAATAATGAAGACATTTATTCTTTCATTAAAATTACAAAAAAATAGAAAAATTACGGAGAAGAAGGCAAAAAAAAAAAAAGCTACTCAAATAAAAATCTTGATCAAAGAGAGGTGTTACATCACTTTTTCTATTCCTACAATAATAAGGACATTTATTCTTTCATTAAATTACAATAAATAAAAAATAAGGAGAATAAGGCAAAAAAATAATATATACTCAAATAGAAATCTTGACCAAAGAAAAGTGTTACATTACTTTTTCTATTCCTATATATATATATATAAATCACTAAAACACAAAAACATGATAAATCAAATTACATATACCAGGTCAGAGAAATAGAAGAGAAGAAGCAACATTTGAAATATCATTATCGGACAAAAATAATACATCAATAAATTATCAAAAAATAAAAATAGGATAAATAGAATTAATGACAAACAAAGTAACAATGTTGTAGGCCAAATATTTTGAAAAAAGATATAAAGAAAAGAAGTACAAAGATTTCAAAAAAGTCATTCTGCAAATTACAAGTCTGGCAGGTATGAAAAAAGTGAAATAAATCAAAAATAACATATAAAGAATTGCCAAAATAAAAACAGGATAATAAGATTAAATGCATCTAATTAATAATATTTGAAATTAAAGAAATTACAAAGAAAATAAAGAACAGAGAAAAAAAGGATCCAGAATTCTACAAACCTTTAAGTGTTTCAGAGTCGCATGTGTATATATATAAAAAAAACTATAAAAAAAGGAGAAAATTGACATGAACATCTAACAAGTCCATAAGTGATTGGTATTTATAGATTGATTAAGTCATACAAATTAGGTAGAAGAGAGTTGAAGGGACATGCTATTAAGTAGAGAATGCAAATAGATGGAGGCTTTTTTGTAACCAACACATTATTATATATAATAAATATGATATATATTTTTAATTGTCAAACAAATTGTAATGAAGAAAATGAAGAAAAAAGCCCAAAAAAAGAGAAAAAAGATAAATATGAATGGTGACTTTAGAGAGGTGCCACATCATCAAGTCTAAAACCTTTCTTTATATATATATATCTATAGATTACACAATGTATATATTGTATAATGATGTTATACAATGTATAATTAGTGTATAATATATACACACTAATTACATAACTATTGTATAATCATTATACACTAACTATACAATGTATAGATAACTTATTTTCTCCGTCTTTCATATTCTTTTAATATTTATGTTGATTACAAAATTAACAAACTAAAGTTTGAGATAGGTTCGAAAACGAAACTCATGTCTTAAAGAAGAAAGTTGTGACAATTTCGAATAATTTATTTTGGTTCAATTAATCATCCATTTAATGATCTTATTTTCCGAATGTTTTAATCTCTAATCTTGTTCGTGAAAATACCATTATAGAATTGAATTTTGATTTCTGAGATAGGAAAAAGCAGAGAATTAAGAGGAGAAAGAAATTGGTTGAGAGTGAATTGAGATAGAAAGAAAATTAATATTGATATGGAGAGATATACTACCACGTTTAAAGGGATACAAATATAAATAAAAATTGTATTTATTCTTACCCCTATAAATAAGTGATTAGAAAAAAATCTTATAATTACTCAAACTATTAGCCTGACTAATAAAAGTAAACAATGTGCGGAGACCAGTTATAATGGATTATCAAAGTAAAATATGACTATTTTGAGTTTAAAATTTATATGGACTGCTATTTAAATTAATTTTTCTATATAATTTCTGCATTTCGTGACCAAAGGATGAAAGTGATCGAGTAGGTGATGAAGTTCAATTCACGTGCTTTGGGAATTAGCATATATAGCTAGCTGCTTTTAGCCTAAAAAAAGACAATGCATACCAATGCCTTTGCCCTTGTCTATCTAAACAGACATGCATGAAAACAACATACTCCTTAGCATTTTGAGAATAGAAAACCCTAAGAATTGAAGCAATGTCCATTAGCATTTTCAGATGAGTTAGATTTCTTAAATAATTTTTGTGTGTACATATTGTATGGTATTGGAAATTGTTTCATAGTACTTTCTTCGACCACTATTTTAAAATTTAATGTTCATTAAAATTTATTCATTGGTTTAGAAAATTAAGAGATAAGTTAATTTACTTAGTTCCTAATTTATCCTTATTATAATTAATTATAGTCATTTCACAATGTATTTTCTAAAGGAGTATATGTGCAGGTAGATTATGATTACCCAGAGGACTGACAATCAAACAAAAAATAAATCCTTTTTTACACCGGGTATGTGTTAGGGTGTGCCTTGATTTTAAATCATAATTTGAATTACCTCTCACTTTTCAGGGTGGAGAAAGTTTTTTTGATGAAAAAATGTCTTTCCTATTTGACTATCTACTTTTATTTTTGAAGTGAAATGTTTGGACTTCTAAAATATTTTTCCTTCTTACACAATATATAGTATTCATGAGGTAGTCGTTAAAAGTGTCTTGTGACGTAGATAGAGGAAATGATTCTCTTCATAATTTTTATATTTTCTTTTATATCAGTTTTTTCATATGTTAATTTGATCAAATTATATTAAAATATTAGTATACATCATCTTTTGCTATATTTTTCTTTTGTTGTTTGATATATCATTATTTAAGATTTGTAATTATTGCTTTCATGGGGTCTGTTATTTCGATTCCAAAAATATGATTTTCGAGTGAAAAAGATATGAATTTCCTTTTGTACGATTGATATGGTTTATGTAGAGTACCCAAAATACCCTTAGCTCAATCAGACAGACTTGTGAGTACGGTTCGCGTATTTGGTTAGCACTATATACCTTCAACTATATAAGGGCAAAAGGAATATAATTTTAACATCTCAATCTATCACTCCCCCTCTTTTCCATCCCCAGTTTCCCAAGAAAACCAAAAGGCCAAGAAAAGGATAAACAAAAAAACCAATTTTCTTACCTTGTAGTACTAAGATGTCTCTTTAATTTCTTGAAACCAAATCTCTGCAAAAAGAAGAAGATCAAGAATACCTACCCCCCCCCCCTTTTCTAATTCAACTGTTCCTTTAATTCTCTTAGCAGCAAATCAGCAACAGCCCAGTCTATCTATAGTGAAAAGGAAAGAAGGAAACTAAAAGAAACAGCTTTTTTCTACGGCAAAGACGACCTCAAAAGCAATCAGTTTTACTTCTTTTTCCTCATCTACAGCAAAAATATCTGCAGGAAGGAAGAAAGGGGAAGTCTGCAATGCATTACGAAGATCCGGTTTTTGATCTTTGTATATTTTCATTTTAACTAAGTACGTACTAGTTATAACACTTCTCTAATTTTTTTTTTGCTTTGCTTTTCAGACAAGTGCATCCCAGAACAGAGTACTTCAACAATACATAGAAGCGGATGAAACTTTACAAAGCATCCCCATTGAACAAGAAGCTGCTAACACCGACGTAGAAAATATCTACAAAGGAATAGAGGAAGAAGCAAACTTTTGAAAATCGGATAAAGAGCGGTTTAATACAAGAACTCACTGGCTTGGAGCTTTTTCTCCAAAGGAGATTTGTTGGGGAGAAGCGGCCACGTTAGAGCCCCCGACGAAAGGAAGCAGAGGAAACTGCGCAATGAAGCTCGCGAACTAGAGAGTGATTTTTGAGAAATTGCGTTCCAGTACTGAAAGAAGCGGGGGATTTGTCATTATATTACTCCCTTCTCATAGAAGAATCACCTAAACCCCTCGCTTCTTTCAGTACGGAACAATATCTCGAAACTCACTCTCTAGTTTGCGAGCTTCATTTCGTAGTTTCCTCTGCTTCCTTTTGTCGGGGCTCTAACACGGACGCGACCGCGCCACTGATTATTCTACCCAACCGATCTCCTTTGGAGAAAAAGCTCCAAGCCAGCGAGTTCTTGTATTAAATCGATCTTTATCCGATTTCCGGAAGTTTCCGCTTCTTCCTTTATTCATTTGTAGATATTCTCTGCTTCTTCCTTTATTCATTTGTAGATATTCTCTGCGTCAGGGTTAGCAGCTACTTGTTCAATGGTTTTTTTTTGTAATGTTTCATCCGCTTCTATGTATTGTTTGGAGTACTCTGTTCTGGGGCGCACTTGCCTGAAAAGCAAAGCAAACAAAATTAGAGGAGTGTTATAACTAGTAGTAATTACAATGAAAATAAAGATCAAATACCGGATCCTCATAAAATATTGGAGATATTCAAATTGCTTAATGCTTGAAAATTCGTTATTGAGAAAGTATTGAAGATCGTGACAGGTAAAATAAAAATATTCATAAAACTGAATTGGTTTAGAAACATAAACTTAGTTTGTTCATATACAATACAATAGCATATTTAGGAAAAGAAATTTTTCTTTTTGCAATTCTTATGTTGTTCATCCTTAAGCTTTTTATTCGTTCAGTCGGCGTTGATTGATAGGAGTATTACTTATTGGCGTTCATAATATGAAATATATATATACACCTTGACCTTACAAAGGGAGGAGAAGCAGATATTTCAGGAATCAATAGAGCCTTGGACACATAAGAAATTCATACATGATCAATATCTAACAGTAGAGACACAACAACACTTCAGAATAACTGTTGGGAGAATAACAAAAATGCATCACATCAAGGATATTCTGATACAGAACAAGTATAGAGCAGCAGTGACGATTAAAAAGGGCGATTCTAGCAAGAACTCATCAACACAGCACATGCAACAACAAAAAAGAAAAAGTCAACCAGCTCCAAACAAGAATTGATAAAGAAAGGGAGGGCAAATCAAAATCAAGAGTAGCATTACCAAAACCCAAGAAGCTAGATGAAAAAAAGAGATGCACAATCAAGAAAAGGAAAATTGAAGACACAAATGAAAGATCGGAAGAGATACAAACCTTATCATCAATATCATAGTGAGAAGCCATGGAGGAACACCATCGACAGTCAAATGGGCATCCAATTTTTTATATTTTTGTTTCTCTGTTTAAAACACTCTGCATATCATTTCCTTTTCTTGATAAGAAATAAAATAGCCCCTAGGTCAATAGCCTAGTGGCCTTTAATTTTTTATTTTTTTTAAAAGAATATACCATCTTGACTCCCCTTAATCATTTTTGCGTGTCTTCTTTCCTTTTAGAAAATATATATCATCTAGACTCTCCGCTTTTATCTTTAGGCAAAATGATCTAATAGACCCTTGTACTTGTCCGAGTTTGTAATGTGGACACCTCTACTTAGCCCTTTGTCATCCCCTCAACCCATCAAAATACAAGATTTTATACCCTTTTTTGGACTACTTGAGCGTGTAGCACAAACGCTGACACGTAATTAAAAAATTAATTCCTAAATAACACGTAGAAAATTACGTGGAATAGACTTAAAAACCTCAGAATCCTTTTCTTTTTCTCATTCTTGTTTTTTCATCTAGACACCCGTACTTACACTTTTTCACTTTCCCCTTCGTTTCCAGTAAAATCTTCGACTGTTCTTGTCATTATGACTCGAGAAGTAGAAAGGATTACAATACCTATTACACCTAAAACTAACCAGGATTTGAGTCTTAGCCAAGAGAAGCCACAAATGCAAAATACATACCAAGTAAAGGTCAGGATAATGATGCTGAAGACATAACATTGCAAATGCACACTTCCAACACAAAGTTCAATTTAATTTTGGCAGTTGACATTTCCACCTTATTAGATGCACAGACATGAACTATTAAAAACATTATACTTGGGCTCATGTTATTATTCAGCCCTTCCAATTATCCTTTTGTTGCCTGATTTCACGCATTGCTTCAACAGGAGACTTGCAGCCCACTTTATCCTGTTTAGCAAGCAAAAAATCCCTGTTAAAAGAGGCTTTGTGGCACATGGATACAAGCAGCGGCTAGCATTTTTTGTCTGCTGAGACCCAGTCTCCTGTGGTTTTTATCCCACTTCATTAACCACTAAGTCACTCTTTGGTCCCGACTCTATGCTAATTTATAAGAAGTATTTTTGCCCTTTCTCTGACATGCAATAAAAGAGGTATTACAGAACTAATGTTTACCTGAACCTCTGGAAGATCAACCCGCATGAATGGGTTACTCTCAAATTCTTCCTGAATGGTCGATGGAATAGTTGGAAGGCCTACTCTTGTTTGACGCTCAGCCCATGCCAACTTTTGTGCAATTTTGGCATTGTCAGGTTCAACTGTTAATGCAAACTGCAAATTTTTTACTGTGTACTGCAAATCATTTAACAAACATTAGAATTCTTACAGAGTATAAAATTGCTGCTAAAACCCAAAATGAGACGGTCATGTTAGAGAAATTGCCAACACCACATGAACGAGTACTTCAATATGAGAGGCATACAGTAATGCATTCAAAAATTATTTGTGGACAAGTTTAATTTCCGTGTATATAACATGTATGTATGTTCAGATCAAGTTACCTTTAGTTGAAGCAGTGAAAGAGAGACCACTATCACAATGAATTTGTACTGATAGGAGAGGCAGGGTAATTAGAGAGGGGATGATGGAGAATAAGCGGGAGGGGGTTCTTTATTCTGCCTAAGAGATAAGTTTTCTCTTTTTTCATTTTTTTTTTGGGGGGGAGGGGAGGGGGTTTAAGTTCTCCTGAAGTTCAAATGGTCTCACTGAAGGAAAAAAATAGATACAATTGAACTACTGAATGTATCGAGGTTCATTCGAAATGCAGCAGTGTCTTACAGTTGATGACATCTTTTCGCAAGAGAAATCTTAGAACACTTGTTCAGGCCAAATACATGTGATATACTGATTACACATTTAGAGAGCTCTTTTTGCATGTGAGCAAGTACATGCGAGGTGGAAACTATTTGAACTTTTTATTTGTCCTTCCTTTCAACTAAAGAGTTCATCATACTGAATGCGAATAAACTATCATATCTGCTACACCAAGTGTAAAAGGTGGATAATTAAAGGAGAAATTCTTTCGATCAGTAAAAACGAGAAATCATTTCTGTGCTATAAAGATAAACTAGAACAGAGGAGCTAAAGTTACTCTAGTCCATAACATATGAACAAAGAAAAGGCAATTTAACCACATGTTCTGCTCACTTCATCACTCTTTTATCAAGTGTATTATACTTGGTGATCCTAGTGAAAGTCGTACAAATGTGGTACATTAGAGAGAGTTAAACTGTTGATGCACAAAATCTAGAATCTGATCTGAGAACACTATATGATGACACAGGATAATTCTTTTCTTTAAGAAAAATTATAAGAGCATGCACACATTACCTCATGGCCACAATATACCCGAGTTGGCTTTGGCAACGAACCTAGTGTCACACACAATGATTGATACATTTGTTCTGCAGTGCCTTCAAAAAACTTACCACAACCAGCAATAAACTACAAGCCAAAGAGATGGAAGTGTTAAAAGAAAACCATTTTGACCATCCAACAGTATAATAATACAATTTTTTGAAAGAGACTGTCCATTCACAATAGCTCCTCCTACTCGCATTGTCACACAATCTTCTGGTTTCAAATATTGGTTTGTTGCTTTGTATTCCACATTTAGCAAAACTTGCATGGAGTGGTTAGAGTTCCCATCATCTTCTCCCAAAATAAAACCTTTTCAAATCCATAAACCTATGTTCCAAATAGAGCAGAGCAAGCTGGAAGAAGTAGACAGTAAGCCAGATGGGGTTCAACCCACCACTACCCTTCCAAATCTTGAGCAAAGTTATAGTGAACCACTTAAGGTGGTTGAATCTAAATATTATTGTGTTATCTACACTATAATACCTCAAAGTTGAGATATTTACCAGAAAAAAAGAGAGAGAAGAAGCAGATGGATTTGGCATTGTGATTGCAAGGTGGTGACGCAAAAAAATTTAGGGCTGTGCATAAAAAGAGGACAAGAAACAAGAGTGAAATTGCAAATGAAGCATCGTAGGGATATTGATGATGAAGGAGAAGTGTTTTCCTCAGTGGCCCAAATAATTTGCCAGCAGATGAAATCGAGGACCTCATCTTATTAATCAAGAGGTACTCCTTTGATTTTGATTTGAAAAACATGGAAAGTATCTGAGTGCCTTTAAGTTGACTCTGCATATGAAGGGTGTCCAAGAAACCTCTCCTCTGGTTTATGCACCAGAAAAGTTAACTGCTTTTATTAATTCATTCATTTCTTATTCAATAAAAGATAAAATTTCATTAACTTGGCTGCAGTGTGTACAACAAAAGCAGATACAAATTCCCACTGAATCCTGCAGGAAGCTAATTAAGTATGAGATTGTCAGCATTCTCTATATATTCATTTGACACCAAAATGAAGTAACCAAAGACAGTTGAACTGTTCTTTCTCATTGGCTCTGCCCTACGCTCAAAGCATCTCAAGTTCCTATCTTTCTCACCATAACCCGTTTCAATTTTTCCTTAGAACAGAAAATGGAAGAATAGAGAACTCTTGTCAATTGAACAAAATAAATGTGTTGAGATGCCAGGAGCCACATTGATCTCTAGAAACAGATCATATGGTGTTTTGATGATTGACCAACATCGTACAAGTGACAATCTATGCACAAGAAGAATGAAGAAAGGAGCACAAGACATGAGAAATTACCATAATTGAACACATGGAATTAGCATGGGATTTGTAGAAGGAGAAACAGTACGCATAAGTCAAATCCAAGTCAAATAAGGATTGGTTTCTTGGAAAGTCCTGAATGAAGACTTGGTTGGATTGGGATGACTACAAGCGGCTATACTACTCCTATATAAAGCCCATTGAAGATGTTGAAGAAAGCTGACCATCCACAAAGAGAGACTACAGAGTTGGAACAAAGTCTACACGAGAGAGTCTCGAGGAAAGAGAATCAACTGCTACATCGAGAGAACCTGTTCCTATCAAGTTATATCTTTATTGTTCTTGAGTTATAAGAGTTAGATTCTTGTAGCTCCAAAACAAGATCTTGATTACATTCTTAGTTATTGTAGTAGGTGTTGTTTTGTATGGTAAGAGACTTCATTGACTAGGTAGATCACTGAAGAGTTAGGTGAGAGAGCCAACCACTGAAAGTATTGTTGAGGAGAGGGGTAGGTACTGTTGGGAACAGTTCCTTAGGTATACAAGGGAAGCTGTAACCTTAAACTGCTCGAGTTTTAGTGAAGAGTTAAGGAAAATCCTATAGAAAGATAGGTCGTGGTTTTTGCCTCCCTTGAGCATGGAGTTTTCCACATAAAAAATCTTATTTTGATTTATTATTTCTCACTTTACCTTCTTGCATAGTTTCTCAAAGAACCTAGTTCTGGTTCTTTGAGACAGTAGGTCGCAACAAAATAACACCATGTCTTTCTGCAATGATATTCACCAGGAAGGCACACCCTTCCCGAATAAAGGTAAAAATGAAGAAAGGTCCACCATGAATACCTAAAATCTGGAAACAATGAAGAAAAAGTATGTGCTAGTTGCACAAGAAGTATAATTCCATTAAACAAATTCTTAAAGTAGAAAAGCTTCTCTTGACACAAAGCAAGACACACTCTGTACAGGAACCAACTATTATTAAGTTCTACTTGCTCCTAAAAGATTTAGAGGTAGAAACCTCCACTCACCAATGTATCCCCAGTAAAAACAGCCGGATCCTCTCCCTCTTTGTCAGTAACATAATAGCTTATATGACCTTTTGTGTGGCTGAGAGGAAAGAAAAAACAATTAATTTTTGTGATAAATGATCGTGTAGGAGAAGGAGATGAGATACAATTCCCTATGAGTCTCTATTACGTTCCAACATATCAGAGATTATAATGATATGCTTCGTAAGATCCATCGAGCCTACTGCTATGCAAGAGATATTTCCAAAAAGAGTATAGCTTTTTTTCATTAGTATCAGGAGGCAGGGTCATCAAACAAGAGTATACATATAACGAAAGCAGTCGAGTCCTTGCGAAAAATCAGTATTAAGAACATCAAATAAAAAATTAGAAACAGAAGGAGCAAGTAAGCAAACTTTAAATCACTTACGCTGGTGTGTGAAGAGATAATATGCTGATGTCAGCACCAAGAGATACCCTGTCACCATTTTCAACTTTATCTGTACAACCCCTCACATTATCAACTGATCCACCATAAATCTTTATTCCAGGAACAAGCTGCTTTATTTTATCATTCCCTCCAGCATGATCCCTGAAATGCGTTGGCGTTCATCAGGATCAGATAAATGCAGAATCCACAGATGTACCTAAATAGATGTTTACAGCATATGCAGACAAATTATATTAAGATATCCTACAGTTAATTTGTTTGTCCTAAAACATGTGTCCATGGTGTGTTGTTTAACCCATGCTAGCCATGGATCAAGCTCGTGAATTATTTCCCCCTCTTGGAATATGTGTAAACTAAATAACCTCCAGAGAACAAATGGAAAGAAAAAGGAGAAAAGAGTGTAAATGACAAACCATCAGAAAAGAATTAGTTTAATTGGTTAGTGCTCGTCCTAAGAGCCCCCCCCCCCCCCTCCTCCGCCAAGAAAAAAAATAGCACAATCAAACATCATTGATTCATAGGATATTATCCTCGAAAGATTAGTCCCAAATTGATCCCCAAAAAACTGTCTCGTTGCTTTTCAAGACAATCTGCCTGCCGATTCCCCAATACTCTAGGAATATTCTCCTTGCACTACATTCGACACCTCAAGAGGAGGTCCACTGCAAATTTGCATTTCCAACTTTTCAGTCTCATCTAATTTGTGTCCATCTTAGTTGTATTAGCAAATATATTAGCTAGATATTGTTTCGATCAGAATCTTATTTCTTTCTATTTGTTTTATCCAACTATATGTTATAAACTATTATACTCTCTTTTCTAGTTTACATGACACACTTTCCTTTTCCGTTTTTGGATGTCCCAAAATGTTTGATAGTATTCAAATTTTTATATTAAACTATTCAGATTTTAACTTTGATGTGCTGTTATCTCTATCGACCAAACTTTCAACCATTATATTACAAAAAAATTCTACCAACACTAATAAACTATACAAGTCGATGAGCATCTTAAAGCTCTGTGGCGTGTCAACCCCGTCATATAAAATGCGATGGAGAGAGCGTCTATTATCAACATCTTTTCCAAGAGAGCTGGAAAAGAATATCTTTCTTGGGCTGAAACAAGGAGAATTTGGGATTTCAAGTTCACTGAATGACCAATTTTGTCCCTATATTGATCTGAAGAAACAAAAGTAACCTGTTTTTTTAAGGAGAACTGATGCCATTTGAAGAGCAACCATGATCAAACGGTCCCACAAATTTTTTGCTCTAATTACAAGACAATCATAAGCTTGCCTTGGCCAACAGTCGTTTGACTAGTAACCCAGGTTCAAAAACTCACGTGCATAAACTTGACAAATAGCAATTTCTGAAAATTCCAATTTATATTTCAGGATAATCAATCCTAGAAGAATTTGACCATGTCAATAACAGCCTCTTGGGCATGAATACTATTTCAGCATTTGCAGATATTAAAGAAAAGATTTGGTATCACTAATATCATATGAATTGCTACTCACTCTCATTAAAATGGAGAAATTGTCATACCAGTGGTGATGAGTGGTGAGAACAAACTTGAGGTCAACTTCGTTCTCTTGAGCAACTCTGAGAACCTTATGCGGCTCGACGGGGTCCACCACCGCAGCTTCCTTAGTAGTTTCATCGATGATCCTGCCAATATTCATACAAATAGCAATTAGAAATAAAAACCCTAATAAATATGAAAATAGACAGACATATGGAATTGAGCAAATACATATAGGAATAATTGTCATCTAAGCATGGGATGTGAAGAACTTTCATCTCCGACTCCGAACTCCGATCAGATTATACGCTCTGTCAAGTTGGGATAAGGAAATAACAATCACAAATCTTGACAGGGGGACTGACTATACTCACTAAAATGACTCACGTGGATAAGGCTCCAAGTTCCACCAATTCACGTGGCAGGGAAAACTAAGCTCTATCAGCATCGGTCAATTGGAATTTCGCAGCCACACCATAATTATTCACTTTTTTTTTTTTTACTTTATTGGGACATGATTATGAATATTCAAATAGTATAACTCTACTTGAAATTGTATTTCGATTTGGAAAACACTCCATTTCACTTTTTTCGCTTTAATTATAATAGTATATTTATTCACACGATGCAAGGATTATTTCAAATTTAAAAGATTGAAGAGAAATACTTTAAATTGATTGACATATTTTGATTTGATACGAAATTTAATAAAATAGAAAATACTTTTGAATCTTGTGGTTCTAAATTAAAGATATGTTAAATGTACTAGAATGCCCTTTAATCTTGTGGTGTTAAACATACCATGTGAAAAGTTGAAATTAAAGAGTTGCTAAAAAGAGAAAGAGTCCTTCTTTTTGAAACGGACTGAAAAAGAAAGTAGGTCAAACAAATTGAAACGGAGGAAGTATGATATAAAATATGTGTTTTATGTTATAAATATTTTATTTTAAATTTTTTTATGAATCATTGTTAATACAAACTAAAATTTTGTATAGTACCTACACGATGCGCGGATATCATTAAAAAAATATTAATCATATGTTAAATTGTGTTTTGACTTATTTGGATACATTAGACATAATGATTTAAAAATAACATTTACAAATTAAATTAAATATGTAATATTTTATAAATTTTGTAAGTGCAAATGTGGTCTGCTCTAAAATGCAATGAACCATGTATAGTATATTGCCCATCTCTTTGCTTCATTTAGGAGTTAAGAAACATGTTTCCATCCTAGTCCTATTATGATCAAACTTGTTCATCAAAATGTTCATATTGATTGTTCATCAAACTCTGCAAGTTAGCTTTTCTTTCTCTTTTTTCACTTCACACAAACTATTTTTCTTCGATCATCAAATAAGCATCAACTTCTGATATGATATCGCCCAATGACATTCATGCTAGACCTATACTTCAAGGTCTAGACAAGAGGAGCCGAGCCACACCCACCCTTGGAGCACAAAAGGGAGCTTGAAGGAGCCTCTTTATACCGCAATTGAAGCAAGCCAAAGATCTCCAAGCCATACAAGCTATATTCATGAAGAAAGAGGCTTTGGAGACCATTGAAGAACGTAGATCAAGGATCTACGACTTGTGGATAATCGCGTAAAGCAAAGAATAGGTTGATAGAGTTTCTGCCTCAAGGTGCGACCAGGGGTGCGTTGGGCACTTCCCCTGGTGCGACTCGCACCTCCAAACGCAACACAGGTGTGTTCCATGTACGTTGAGCACTTCTTTTGGTGTGACCAACACCTCCAAACGCACCAAGACTCGTCATGGGACGAGTTTAGAGTCTTCTAAGGTCACTTTTGGGTCTCTTAATGTACAAGGCAAACACTATAAATACATGCCTTAGTCTTTTATAGATTTTGATGAATATTGAATGTTGCTATGAAATCTTGTAGTTGCTAATTTAGCTTATAGTTTTGGATGGATTCCCAATTGGTTACTCTAGTTGTAGAAATCTATTGGGTGGATTCCTAATAGGTTGTTGAGTGATTGGGGGTGTATTCCTTTGATTGCTTGTTAACTTCTTTGGTTAATTAATCATAGAGTCATCCATTTGTGGATTCATTTATTTGTCTCTTTGTTTGATTGAGGGATTATTGTTTGTTGAACAAGTTCAATTGGGAGATGAAGGTATAAAGTCCTTTGTTGCCCATAAACTTGGTTAATTGGCTTTAATTCACATATCTTTTGTTTATTTAATTTTTGCATTTGGATTTCAATTAGTCTCCCTAATCGAGATCTTATCATTTGGTATCATAGTTTAGGCTAAAGGATTGTTCCCACAATTCTTAATCCTAGGTTCATAAATCTGAAATTTTCAAAAAAAATTGAAGAAAAAATGTTTTGGAAAATTTTTACAATTTTTTTATTGATCTAGTGTTTTGTTTGAAAATCTGATACTAGAATCGTGCTCTCTAGTATCAATTGAGTCTAGATTTGAAATTTGAGCTTGTTTGGAGTTGAATTGAAGAAGTCATCATTGTTGGGTGAAGAAGCTTGAAGAACAAGTTCAAGATCTGGGTTGATTGAAGGCTTCAAACCTATTGGGCTTTGATTTCTATTCATAGGGAGCTTGAATCTTGAATTTGGTTAAGGTTTGAAGGATCTACCATTTTTGAAGTTTGAAGAACTTGAAGAACACAAAATGAGTCTCTTCAATTTGGTTTGATTTGATTTTAATTTGTATTGGGCCTTGTTCTCTATATCAAGGGGAGGTTACGTTTCAAATTTGGAGTCATTCCTAGTTAAATTGAGAGAGTTGCAAATTTAAAATTCATAAGTTGTTCTTGGTGTTCTTCAAGGTGTTGTTGAAGAAGAAGGTGAAATAAAGGAGTTGAATCCAAAGGAAAAGCAAAAGGAAAGAGTACTTGTGTTTGTACAAAAGTGAATTTACCAAAAAGGGCAAGTACTAAGAAGAAAAGTACAAAAAAAAGCTAAAAAATGAGTACAAGGCAAAAGCTACAGCGTTCTGCCTGAGCAGGTGCGAAGTGAGGTGCGAACAACACTTTAGTTGGTGGGAAACGCACTAGCACTTCGCCCCAGGACGATCAACATTCTATTTTGAGGTGCCAAGGGCACTCTCCCATGTGCGAATCGCATTAGCCGGGGCACGAACTGAAAGTTGAAGAATCGATTTTATCCATCAAATCTCAAGTTTAATCTTCTTAGTTTTATTTCTTTGATTCTTCTATCATCTAGAAATCCTAAGACTAATTAACAACAAATAATTGATCTACTTAGTTGTGATTAGCTCTTTTTGTATCAGTTTTATTTCGTACCAATATCATATGAATTGCTACTCACTCTCATTAAAATGGAGAAATTGTCATACCAGTGGTGATGAGTGGTGAGAACAAACTTGAGGTCAACTTCGTTCTCTTGAGCAACTCTGAGAACCTTAAGCGGCTCGACGGGGTCCACCACCGCAGCTTCCTTAGTAGTTTCATCGATGATCCTGCCAATACTCATACAAATAGAAATAGCAAAATACTAATAAATCTGAAAAATAGACATGGAATTGAGCAAATACATATAGGAATAATTGTCATTTAAGCATGGGATGTGAAGAACTTTCATCTCCGACTCCGTACAACCTTGGGATAAGGAAATAACAATGTCAAATCTTGATGGGTAGTCACGACAGGGGGACTTACTGTACTCACTAAAATGACTGACGTGGATAAGGCTCCAAGTTCCACCAATTCACGTGGAAGGGAAAACTATGCTCTATCAGAATCGGTCAATTGGAATTTGGAAGCCACACCATAATTATTCACTTTTTTATTACTTTATTGAAACATGATCATGAAAATTCAAATAGTATAACTCTACTTGAAATTGTATTTGAATTTGGAAAACACTTTATTTCACTTTTTTCGCTTTAATTATACTAGTATATTTATTCGCACGATGCAAGGATTATTTCAAATTTAAAAGATTGAAGGGAAATATTTCAAATTAATTGACATGTTTTGACTTGACACATAATTTAATAAAATAGAGAAGACTTTTGAATCTTGTGGTTCTAAATTAAAGATATGTTAAATGTACCAGAATGCCCTTTAATTTTGTGGTCTTGAACATACCATGTGAAAAGTTGAAATTAAAGAGTTGCTTAAAAGAGAAAGAATCATTCTTTTTGAAATGGACTAAAAAATAAAGTAGGTCAAACAAATTAAAACGGAGGAAGTATAATATAAAATATGTGTTTTATATTATAAATATTTAATTTTTAATTTTTTTATGAATCATGGTTAATACAAACTAAAATTTTGTATAATACCTACACGATGCACGAATATCATTAAAAAATATTAATAATATATTAGATTGTGTTTTGACTTATTTGGATACATCAGACATAATGATTTAAGAATAACATTTATAAAATAAATCAAATATGTAATATTTTATAAATTTTGTAAGTGCAAATGTGGTCTGCTCTAAAATGCAACGAATCATGTATAGTATATTGCCCATCTCTTTGCTTCATTTAGGAGTTAAGAAACATGTTTTCATCCTAGTCCTATGAGGATCAAACTTGTTCATCAAAATGTTCATATTGATTGTTCATCAAACTCTGCAAGTTAGCTTTTCTTTCTCTTTTTCCATTTCACACAAATTATTTTTCTTCGATTATCAAATAAGCATCAACTTCTTTTGCATAATCAAATGTAGATTAATTTTAAGAGAAAAAATTGATTTTTGAATAAATAATTACGTATTTAAATAATAATAATAATAATAATAATAAGTACTCCGCAATATGCCTAGACTTCTACATTATTTTATGAGAATTGACTCAATTTATTATTTAAATGACATAAAACATCAATAAATTTATTGATTGAAAATATAAGTAAAATTTTAAATGAATAAAAAAGAAACTAAATTTAAAACAATTATTTATGAAGAACTAAACTTATTTTAAAAACTTATTTGAGTCTTATAAAATAAAATGTTAATATAGTAGTTTCATGTTTGAGCAGTTCTTTTAGATTACTACATATCTTTTAGTCATTGAAATTGGTTGTTATTTTTGAATAAATCTTAAAATTTTGAAAACATATACGGCTAAGAATTTTGTATTGAAAGTACTTTCTAAAGAAATTTCTACTAATTTTAATGTGCCAAACTACACTTGATTTCTTGCTTGATGTGATTATTTTTTGTAACTAACCCTTCAAACTCATGCTATGTGATTTAAAATAAAATAGATTTATTTTTTGATGAAAATTTAATTTTCTAATGAATAATTTTAGATTTTCTTCTTTTTCGTATCAAGCTAGCATGCGTATTTTGCAACATCCAAAAGTAACATACTTTTAGGAAATATTATTTTTATCTTCTATAAAATATTTATCTTTCAATTCAATTTCTTTTAGTCTTTTAATTCAAAAATTGTATATATTACTACTATATATAAGTATGAGTAAGTAAGCAACTTTTTGTCGATGTGTGTGCTTCCTGTCATTCTTTTATATAGTAAGGACATTTTTGTCATTCTTGCGTATTTTCTCCATTTTAATTAGTTTATCTTATTTTTCTTTTTAATCGATTATATATTTGAAAATTACGTAAAAAATATTATAAATTACAATAATTAAGAACTTAAAATATTTAAAAAATATTAAAAAATTTGGGTGACTCTCAATTCTATCAGTGCCACATAAATTGGGATATATATTATTTAAAAATAACGTAAAAAGTAATATAAATTACAATAAATAATAATTTAAAATATTTACAAGTATGAGTAAGCAGGCAGCTCTCCGTCGACGTGCGTGCTTCCTGCCATTCTTTTATATATAAGGGCATTTTTATCATTCTTGCGTATTTTCTCCATTTTAATTAGTTTATCTTATTTTTCTTTTTAATCGATTATATATTTGAAAATTACGTAAAAAAATTATAAATTACAATAATTAAGAACTTAAAATATTTAAAAGATATTAAAAATTTGGGTGACTCTCAATTCTATCAGTGCCACATAAATTGGTAAAAATAACATAAGAAAAGTAATATAAATCATAATAAATAACAACTTAAAATATTTACAAGACATAAAAAATTTGGTTGACTCTCCGAATTATATCAGTGCCACATAAATTGGAGCAGAGAGAGTAACATATATTACTTGAAAAGTATCTAAAAAGTAATATAACTCACAATAATTAAAAATTTAAAATATCTAAAAATTACATATCAAAAATTTGATTTAGTCCCCAAAATTTATCAGCATAACATAGATTGGGACAGAAAGAGCAATATATATTATCTGAAAATTATGTAAAAATAGTATAAACCGCAATAATTAACATTTAAAATATTTAACAATTATACAAAAAATTAATTGACTCTTAAAATTTGATCCGTTTCATATAAATTAGAATAAAAATGATAACATATATTGGGTCCGTGCTGGCACCGAGTTCTTGTATCTAGTGAATTAATAAACCTTGTCTTCCAAAATCCAAAAACTCAATCACTTAATTAATTATTATAATCAAAGTGATAAATTTTTACATAATTTAGGAGGGAAAAAAACAAATATAAAAAAATGAACATACTGCAATTATGGCCTGTTGGTTCGGGTTCCGAGACTTTCAAATGCATTTTGGGTAGCTGTTTGAAAAGTTAGAAATTATGGCCTAGTATTGACTTTGTTCAACATTCTTCGAAAATGACTCCTTTGGTGAATTTGATGATTCCATCAGGTTCAAAATGTGTTTTATGGTCAATTTGCACTATTGGTTTGTGTTCATAGGGTTGCAAATGAGTTTCTGGTGTCAAAAGCAAGTTTTTGAAATTGCTGAGTTTTTGCTAATATCTGGTGCGATCGTGATAGTGCCCTTGTAGCGTGATTGCGCTGAATGGAATTTCCTTGGTCAGCGTGATAACACTGATGGGCGTGGCTGCCTTGAGCACGATCGTGCTAAAGGCCTTTGACGCTGCCTAGCGCGATCATGCCGCTTTAGCGCGATACCGCTCAATGCGCTACAGTGACTTAAATCAGATTTTTCTTTCCCGTTTTGGTCACTTCTTTCTTCCATTATTGGACCTATAGAGCTCCATTTGGGGTGATTTTTGGTGTGTTTTCTTCGTCTTGGAAAGAGGTAAGTTCCCAAATCTTTAGATTTTATTTTCTCTGCCATTTTTTCTCAAATTTTGGGTTAATTCTGGATTAAGGGATTGAAATTAAAAGTTTAATCTTGCTCCATTTTCAACCAAACTTCACATTTGTGATCCTTAATCATTGCGTAAGCTTTCTATACTAGTTTTACACTTTTTCCAATGATTATTCTATGATTTCACCTTCAATTTTTTATTTTTCCAACGTGGAAATTTGGGATTTTTCTGGTAAAGTTAAAGTTTGACAAATTGAGAATTTCAAACTTAATTTCTATCCCATTTTTGATAAAATTTTATATTTAAACTCCGCGTTGGGTAAATGAATTTTCCAATAAAATTCTAATTTTTGCTCTTTCGGTCTCAGAGTTGACTTTTTGGACCCAGATTAGAACCTTAGCATTATGGGTATTGTTGAATTTGTGTTTACGCATAGAACTCATATTTGATAGAGTGGTTGCGTTTGGAGGCTCTTAGTAAAGGGAAGACTCAAGTGTGATCACTTAGAATTTTGTTGTTCGGCTTCGAGGTAGGTTATGGCGTAACTTCTTTTAGACTTTGCTTGGGGTTGGAATTTATCGTGTAAAGCATGCTATGGGAGGCTTGACTTAGTGATTATAATAACAATTGAGTTGATTTATGTTATTGTGATGCTCGTGTGGGGGCTAGTGCTGATCATGATAGTAAATGAGATAGTTTATCGCTGTGATGCCGAGTTGAGGCTTATAATAAGCTGGATAATATGAAACTTGGATTCGTGGATTTAGATTGTAGATCGTAGCCTGTGTTCATGAACTTATTGTGATCTTGAGATTTTGATCATATCTATGTATGTGACTTGTTATTACTTCTTGTGTATGCATATTCATTCATTCATTCATTCATTCATTCATTCATTCATTCATTCATTCATTCATTCATTCATTCATTCATATCATGGATCATTGAGCTGTATTGACATAAACACTAATTTTTGAAAGAAAATGAAATGTTTTTTTAGGGTGGGAGTATGCCACAATGAATAAAGGATGTGGGGCCAGCCCAGCCCCTGACTAGACTTATAGCTACCCCAGTTCTTTCGGATATCGTGTCTAGGACTCTGAGTCCTCCGATGGGTGTCTCAGTGCCTCAGGATAGGCAGTACCCGATTCTTTAAGTAGTGCTTCAGTTAGAATTGGGATTCCAGTTTTTCAGTAGGGTAGTATGTTGGTGTTGGAGTATGAGGCGAGGCTTCATGAGATGGTTAGACATACTGCCAGGACTATACCTTCAGAGTTGGATAGGGTTAAGAGCTTTGTTGGAGGTTTGATTTCACCGTGTCGTTTGGCGACCGAGCACTTGGTCACAGTTGGGTCGACCTTCCTTCAGGTAGTGGATCATGCTTGGGCTATTGAGGGTTTTTGTTGTGAGGCATATGGAGGTGGTAGTAAGAAGCATCATTATCAGGGCAGTTTCCAAGGTTCTCAGACTCGAGGTAGGGGTTCGTCTACTAGGGATCAGTTCGTTGCTTCTTATCTGGCAGACCAGATCCGGTTGCTCCACAGGTTCCAGAGAGTGGTTGTGCAGGGCATGCTGAGCAGAGTAGGTAGGGTACGAATCATATCCTTCGGGGTTTGCTTTCAAAGTGTATAGGCTGTGGTGGCTGGTCAGGTTTAACGAGATCTTTCCATCAGACTTCACTCGTTAGAGCTTGTTATCAGTGTGGGGAGTCTGGGCACTTTGTTTGGGATTGCCCCACGGTCCTACTTTCCAGTCAGCAGGGTCAGGGTAGCCAACAGGGCTATAGTGGTTCAGGTATCCGTCCAGAGTTGACAGGCGCCGTGCATCGGAGTAGGGCTTCTTTTGGTTGCTATAGTTGTGGGGTAATTGGTCATTATTCTAGAGAGTGTCCCTAATGAGGGATGGTTGAGCCTTCAGCTTTGACTACTCTGGCCAGTGATAGACACCATCAGTCTAATGCCCCTCTTGGTGGGCCAGAGATGCAGGTTCCCGATACCGATGCTCCAGGTACGACTCTATTTATCTTCGATTGGTGGCAGCTCCATTCCCATTGCGACTCTCCCTTTTTCATGTATTTGCTTATGTGCATTCCTGTTTTATTTGTTTAGTTGTTTAATTGTTTTACTGTTGAGTTTGTAGTTATATTTTTGTGTTCATCTCTTTTTAGTAGTGGATGGGGTGAGATGTCCCTGAGAGGTGTTTTCCCAATTTTGTAGCTCGTGGGTAGGTTTTGTTAAGCTAGCTTACTGCTCGTTATGGTTCTAGGCTTGGTTGTCCCTTCCTTTCTAGCGGTCCTAGATGGTTATTGTCTAGACCAGTATCTAGCGTGGCTAGAGGTCCTTGTTTTGGTTCAGTGTGATCCCGGTGGTTATGCTGGAGTTTGAGGTCCTGTATTAAGTCGAGTGGTGTTGGTTATGCTGGTAAGAATTGGTCAGTTTTGTTTTTCTCTGGTAATTTGAATCGACCTTCCTTAGTTGTTTAGTTTGGTAAGTTAGCAGGTATGGGTTGTGATGTGCCGCCAATTTACGGCACTTTCGACTTCTTTAAACTAAGAACAATCGTACGTTTTCAAGCAACCGTTGTCGTTTTTGATGTTTTTATGTTGTATTTTCAGGAAATGGAGACAAACGTGGAAACAGAAGGAAATACGTGAAAAAGAGCGTTCTGGATAAGAGTGACGGCATGAGTGACGGCCCGTCACACATATGACGGTCCGTCACAGTGACCGTCACACCAAGGCAGCACCACTGCCTAGTGGTGACGGCCCAGGCGACGGTCCGTCAAGCCAGTGACGGTCCGTCAGCCTGGCCGTCACACCTGGGCAGTCCGCGACGCAGAATTCGAGCATTTTTGGGATTTGTTTCCTAGACTCCTATAAATACCCTATGTTAGGTTTATTTTAATTATTCACTTACCAATACATTACCCAATAGTTTTAGGAGTTTTTGAGCGATTTTAGAGAGAGGAAACACGCTACACACGTTTTCCTCCTCCTTGAATCTTGTTCTTGAATCGTTCTTGGGATCTTGTTGTTCTTGTTCTTGGATTAATTAAAGATTGTTTTCAATACATTGTAAGGATCTCTTTTCTTTATTATGAATATGACTTTCTTTTATTCTTCTACAAGCATGAGTAACTAAACCTCCCACAACTAGGGTTGTGGGAGCCATGGCTAAAGTAGCGATATAGATTCCGGGTAGCGACGGGTTCAATATACATGTTGTCACGTTGTTAATCATACATTATTTAACGTTTTCTAGTGGTTGCAAACATTAGAACATGCCTAGGTTTAATTTGCTTGAGTAAAGAGATTAAAACCGGAAAACTTGATTAACGACGAGGATTCGAGACTACCAACTCTCGTCTTATGATTAATGTTGTAACTAGATTAATCTACTTGATGTTTATGATTGAAATCTAAAAGCACACCTTTTCAAGTTCGAGAGAATTGAAAAGTAAATTTGTCTATTTGGTTGAGAAATGTTTAGACGATACAATTAATTCAATCACATCGTGACACACATATAAAAAGAACCCGGTTAAGCCTAGAATCGACATTGTTACCAATGCCATGGTAAACACTTCCCTAGTTTATTCTCCTACTGATTAATTCTCATACATTATTATTTGCTTTTGTTCACACAAACCCCCCCCCTTTATTTACCGGAAACTATTGACTATTAGTCACATACTTCACTAACGACTTGAACTTTCACCATATTCTCTGTGGGATTCGACCCCAACCTTTGTTGGGTTCTATATTTGACTACGACTGCTTACGCTTCATTAATTTGAGGTGTAGTTTGGGCGTTATCAAAAAGTGGCGCCGTTGCCGGGGAATACGGTTGTTTGTTAAGTCCGGTGTGTTTATTTGACTCTTAGTCATACTTTCCTGCTTTTATGTTTATTTGTTGTTTTTGTTTTTGACAGGGTACAGAGTTGTGCATGCCAAGTACCCGGCGCTCGGGTGAATCAACATTACCTTACGACCCTGAGCTTGCTAGAATGTTAAGGCAGAATATGGCCGCACAACTAGAGACAGCAAGGATCGCTGCAGAACTGCAGGCCCAACAAAATTTGAATACTGGTGGGCTGCAGGATGACGTCGCACGGAATGATGAGGATCTCGATTTAGATGGAGTTGGCGCTACGGGCGCAATTGCTCTTCCACCGCTAGCGCCCGGAGCCAAGTTCAATATCACTAGCACGATGATCCAGCTGTTGAACTTGAGAGGAGTGTTCCGAGGTGCCGCTGGGGATGATCCAAACCAGCATCTGATGAATTTCGTGGGCATCTGCAAGTCGTTTGAACTGCCAGGTGTGAGTCAGACAGCAATCAGGCTTAGGTTGTTTCCGTTGTCTCTGTCTGATGAGGCAGCATTGTGGTTAACAGAACTGACCCCCGACTCTATCGCAACTTGGGGAGAGTTGAGAGGAGCTTTCCTAGAAAGGTTCTTTCCTCCCTCTCGGATGATACAGTTGAGGGATGAGATTAGCAACTTCAGGCAGCAACCACATGAAGCATTGCATGAGACCTGGTTGCGGTTCAAGAAGAAGCTGACGCAATGCCCTAACCATCAGCTGAACGACGAGTTTTTGATGCAAATATTCTATAGGGCACTGAATTCGGCTACCAAGCCGACGTTGGACAACGCAGCAGGTGGAGCATTTATGGGTCGCACTTTTGCCGATGCCACAACTATTTTGGATAGGCTAACCAAAACCAACAGGGCCTGGCATACACGAGACTCAGAGGTGGCAGCTAGTACTTACGTAGTTCGTGTGTCAGCAGAGCAGCACAGAAAAGAGGAGGAACGCGACCAAGACATGGCGCATCTGAAAACGCAGTTGGACCTACTGACCAAGCACTTGTTCTCAGGAGGTATGGAGAAGGTACAAGCTGTGGGTTCCCAAGGTAGAGCAGAGTTGGAAACTGAGGAGGCGAATTACTTGGGGGGTTTCCAGGCCAATGGCCAAGGAAACCAAGGTCGGGCCTATCAGAAGGACAACTACTACGAGAAAGCTGGCTACAATCGCGATCAAGGTAGCTGGAGGAATAACACCGATAGAGGTGGGTTGTATGTACCACCTGGTAATCGGGACAAAGCTGGCAATGAGGCAGGGACTTCTAAGCTAGAGAACATGATGGCGAAGATGCTGCTGAAGGTAGAATCGACTGACTCTGGGGTGAAGGAGATAAGGACTGAGTTATCAGCCATGAGTCAAATAGTGGAGGCGCATTCCACTTCGATTAAGCAATTGGAGCAGCAAGTGGGGGCAAATCTCGGCATCTCTGAACCAAAGGAAGATAGGTACCTTGCCGAGTGACACGACTCATCCGAGGAATGACGCAAGCTGTATGGCGATCACAACAAGAAGTGGGAAAAAGTTACCGGAATCATATCCGGTAATTCAGACTCAAGATGATGTTGCGGATGATGAAGAGGCGGCAGAGGAGGAAACTCCAAAGCCCGCGGAGAAAAGCAAGGAAGCTGAAAAGCTTCCAACTATGATGCCTCGACCACCACCTCCTTTCCCACAGCGTTTGAAGAAGAAAGCTGACGATGGTAAGTTCCTGAACTTTATGACCATGCTGAAGCAGATTTCAATAAACATACCATTGGTGGAAGCGCTGGAACAAATGCCCGGTTATGCCAAGTTCATGAAGGACTTGATTACAAAGAAGAGGTCGGTAAGTTTTGAACCGGAAGACAACCTCCACCACTAAAGCGCTATTTCTTGTAGATCGTTAGTCGAAAAGAAGGAAGATCCAGGCGCGTTTACTGTTCCCTGCACTGTTGGGAAGCTCAACTTCGGGAAAGCCTTGTGTGATCTGGGTGCTAGCATCAACTTGATGCCGCTAGCCGTCTATAAACAACTGGGTTTGGGAGCTCCTAAACCAACGTCCATAAGAGTGATGATGGCTGACCGCTCAGTAAAGAGACCTGTGGGAATATTGTCTGATGTGCTAGTAAAGATCGGTAAGCTTATATTCCCAGCTGACTTTGTGATCTTGGATTTCGAAGTTCCCATAATCTTGGGATGACCATTGTTAGCCACAGCAAGAGCATTGGTCGACATGGAGAAAAACGAGCTGACCTTTCGATTGAACAATGAAGTGGTCAAGTTCGATGTGTCCAAATTGATGAAGCAACCAAGTGACATGAGGGTGGTCGCGATCATCAATGCTATTGAGGAAGTCCCTGCGAATGTGTATCTGGAGGAGAAGGGTTGTGTTGAAACCCGAGCTGTTATGAGAGTAAAGTCGCGATCGCAAAAGAACGCGCAGGTGAAGGAAAGCGGTGAAAATAAATCAAGAAAACGAAAACACCGCAAGAGAATCTGCAAAGAAAGAGCGAAGAAGTTGTCGCGACTAGCGATGGAGCCCAAAAAGGAAGCTGGAACGCCACACTCCATCGAGTTCTCTTGTTTTGGAGACCCTGGCGGTCTCCAACATCATTCCAGATTCTGAGTCCGATCGACGTCACAGGTATTCCTTTCTCTCACAGTTTTTAGCTTTCATATGGATGCATTGGGGACAATGCATGAGTCTAAGTTGAGGGTGTGGGGAAACCTGTGAGTCACCACTGAGGGTTTTTGTTGCCGTGTTTCTTTTCCCTCCGGTGTGCTATCTAGTTGAACCGGCATGTTTAGGTTGTTATTTTAAATATTTTTTTAGTGTCTATAGTGATGAAGCATGGCGTTTTTGTTAACTAAAAAAGAGGCCCCTTTAAAAATTTTCTGGTTTTGTACTTATGTTGAAACGATTGACTGTCTGGATCTTTGAATGTCATTGTGTGATTATGATTAGAATGAGTATGCTTAAGCCGAGCGGTTGTTTGATAGTTGGTAGCGATATAGTTTCTTGGTGCCAAGAGTGTGTGAGATTATTGTTATAAATTCTTACTCTGTGCATGCATCTAGAACTTGCCGGTCTATTTTGTTAAGTTCAAAGTTTGGTTGCTTAGGAAAGGATCACAGGCCCTTTTTGTATGCAGTCCACTTAACCTAAAAGACCGTCCAAATATAAATAATCCCTTTTTGATCCCTGTTTGAGCCATAATTAACCTTGTTCTTTCAATAACCTGTCACCATTCCTGTTTAACTTTGAATCCCTATTTTGGCCCTGGTCCTTCCTCGGACATCGTGCACCTCTACTCAAGAAATCAGCTTAAGTTGAGGGTGGCTACTATAGAGATAAACCCTGTTTTGGCCCTGGTCCTTCCATGGACATTGTGCACCTCAACCCAGGCAATCAGCCTAAGTTGAGGGTGGCTACAACAGAGGTGAATGATAAGAAAAAGAGGATGAAGAAGATTGGTTGGGAATAGAATGAAAATTCGGGTGTGTGCCTAAGAAAAGAAAAGAAAAATAAAAAGAGATGAAAAAGATCGAAAAAGTAATAAAAAGAATTGTCAAGATAAAGAGGCCGCACCTGTAGCTAGAGAGAAGGAAATAAAAAGGTGAATAAGGATGGACAAAAAGTTACGCGGTAATAAGACGTCGGTAGTTCCAAGGAGGGCTTAGTCACTAACCCCTAAATGTATCCTACCTGCACCTGAAGCCTCATTACAAGCCTAAACAAGTCCTGTAGTGATCCTGAGCGGCTTTCTGAAGAACCGAAATAGAATAGTAAGGGCAAGCCTATTGTATCGCATGTGCATTGTTTGAAATCGTTGTGAGTGTGAGCGCTTACCTAGTCCCAAATCTTGTGTGTGGGATTTCTTTGAGGTGAGGGCACCAAGATTTCTGTATTGCCTATTGATTGTTAGGATAGCTGCGTATGTGTATGCATAATATTCTATCATATCAGAATGACATGTTTGGATCCTTGCAAGTTAGTGTTTCATACATTATGTGCTACGAGGGAGCTTGATTTAATTGAAAAAGATGTTGAATGACCATGAGTTGCTAGAGACACGAGTTTGTTTGCTTAGTTGAGTCGTCGTATTATTGTTTTGTGTCATGTTGCTTGAGGACAAGCGAACGTTTTAAGTTGAGGGTGTTGATGTGCTGCCAATTTACGGCACTTTCGACTCCTTTAAACTAAGAACAATCGTACGTTTTCAAGCAACCGTTGTCGTTTTTGATGTTTTTATGTTGTATTTTCAGGAAATGGAGACAAACGTGGAAACAGAAGGAAATACGCGAAAAAGAGCGTTCTGGATAAGAGTGACGGCCTGAGTGACGGCCCGTCACACATGTGACGGTCCGTCACAGTGACCGTCACACCAAGGCAGCACCACTGCCTAGTGGTGACGGCCCAGGCGACGGTCCGTCAAGCCAGTGACGGTCCGTCAGCCTGGCCGTCACACCTGGGCAGTCCGCGACGCGGAATCCGAGCATTTTTGGAATTTGTTTCATAGACTCCTATAAATACTCTATGTTAGGTTTATTTTAATTATTCACTTACCAATACATTACCCAATAGTTTTAGGCATTTTTGAGAGATTTTAGAGAGAGGAAACACGCTACACACGTTTTCCTCCTCCTTGAATCTTGTTCTTGAATCGTTCTTGGGATCTTGTTGTTCTTGTTCTTGGATTAATTAAAGATTGTTTTCAATACATTGTAAGGATCTCTTTTCTTTATTATGAATATGACTTTCTTTTATTCTTCTACAAGCATGAGTAACTAAACCTCCCACAACTAGGATTGTGGGAGCCATGGCTAAAGTAGCAATATAGATTCCGAG
Source organism: Jaltomata sinuosa (assembly GCA_003996215.1). NCBI lineage: Eukaryota > Viridiplantae > Streptophyta > Magnoliopsida > Solanales > Solanaceae > Jaltomata > Jaltomata sinuosa. Next base: position 2,605 of record QJPP01004020.1, on the reverse strand, counting down.
TAGCGACGGGTTCAATATACATGTTGTCACGTTGTTAATCATACATTATTTAACGTTTTCTAGTGGTTGCAAACATTAGAACATGCCTAGGTTTAATTTGCTTGAGTAAAGAGATTAAAACCGGGAAACTTGATTAACGACGAGGATTAGAGACTACCAACTCTCGTCTTATGATTAATGTTGTAACTAGATTAATCTACTTGATGTTTATGATTGAAATCTAAAAGCACACCTTTTCAAGTTCGAGAGAATTGAAAAGTAAATTTGTCTATTTGGTTGAGAAACGTTTAGACGATACAATTAATTCAATCACATCGTGACACGCATATAAAAAGAACCCGGTTAAGCCTAGAATCGACATTGTTACCAATGCCATGGTAAACACTTCCCTAGTTTATTCTCCTACTGATTAATTCGCATACATTATTATTTGCTTTTGTTCACACAAACCCCCCCCCCTTTATTTACCGGAAACTATTGACTATTAGTCACATACTTCACTAACGACTTGAACTTTCACCATATTCTCTGTGGGATTTGACCCCAACCTTTTTTGGATTCTATATTTGACTACGACCGCTTACGCTTCGTTAATTTGAGGTGTAGTTTGGGCGTTATCAGGTTGCTTTCGTGTATTCTTTCTGTTCTAAGTTTGGTTGAGGTTCTTCCTTCCTCTCCCCAGTTCCGGTTGATAGGATTGAGTTTAACTGTGGCATGGTGGTTAAGTTCTGGATTTATCTATTTGGCTAAGTGTTTATTGTGGCGTCATGTTTGAGGTTTGACTATGGAATTGTGTCAATGTGAGCAAGTTTTTACCTATAGCCTGATAGTTGAGTTAGGCATTTGTCTTACCTTTGTTCCGTCGTCTCAAGTGTTGCCAGTAGGATTTGTGGGAGCTAAGGGAATAGATCCAGGTTGCATTTGAGAGGGAGCTTATTAGGTTAGGTGTTTCCTTGGAAAGGGTTTTGTCAGCTTTGCGAAGGAGGGCGATGATTCCTTGTTCGTGCGTATGTGTTTAGTAGTTGACTGAGGTGATAGCTAAGAGATTGTTTGGGTTTGTGTGTTGTTGGCATGATTCGACCGACTTTAGATTGCAGTGACTTTTCCATGATTGGTTCGAGATCAGTTTTCCTGCTAGCAAGAGATCGAGATAATGGCTTTCTCCAGTATTGATTTTGGGGACTCATTGCATCCGTTGTGACTTCCTTGTTACATTCGTTGAGTGATCTTGGTCTTTGTATCATTACGGTTTGGGCAAACTGTAGGTTTAAGGCTTAGCTGACTTCAGTTCCTAAGTGTTCATCGATAGTGTACGGGTCTACGCAGAGGTTCGATAGAGGTGTTGGTTGCCAACTAGCATTAGGTTTCAGAATCGTGGGCTAGAAAAGTACTCCGGATGGTTCGTGATTGGTTATTTTCGGTCATAGCTTCTTGAGTTAGAAGGCAATGAGTCCGTACAACTTAGCTTCCCTATTTCAGTCATGGAGTGACAGTTGGCCTTAGATACCTAGTCCTTGGCTAACCTTTGAGCTAGGCTGGAAATTCCAGATTTCAGCAGTGTTCTAGATAGTACGAGGTTCCTTCTACTATGGTTGGACAGACTCAGCGGCGTAAGTGTGAGATTCAGCGGTAGTGTATTATGTGTGATCAGATTGTGTGGGTTGAGAGTAGCAAAGATATTGTGGGTTCAAATGATACTTTGAGGTTGGTGGTCGCCTTTGCATTCCAATGGTTCGAAAGCTTGTTTAGTTGATTCTTCAAGGGTTGTCTTTTATATAGGGCTCCAGTGTTGGTTAGACTTAGCCAGTATGAACTAGAAGTTTGGTATGTTGTATGCTTTGGAGTTGATAGTTTATGTGCTGATGCAGTAGAACGATTGATTCGAGCCTAAGGGGTGAATTGATGGGTTATCCAAATTTCTATAGCTAGATGGCGGCCTTGGACTTCAGGCACCCCTTCCTTACCTACGGGGTGTTCTAACTTGATATTTGCAATGTGGTTGACTTCTTCCTAAGTTGAGATTAGTAAGGTGATTTTAGAATTCATATGGTGTTCGAGTATTCAGAGCAACTGCAGTGTTTCTTAGAGTTTGGGGCTTAGTGATGACTACAGACCTCGTGGTAGGCTTACCACACTCCTTGCAGGGTCTTGGTTTTAGTTTGGGTCATTTAGACAGGTTGCCCTAGTTCATTAGGTTTTCGTTGTTTCAGACTTGGCGCGGTTCAGCGAGGTTAGGTTCATTCTATAGTCAGAAGGTTCTCCAACGGCACAGGGTGTTCATGCATGCCTTTCCTAACCTTGGTATGCAAAATTCAGTCAAGTTCAGACGGTTAGTTCAGTTGGGTTTAGTTATCGAGTTTGATGTTAGCAAAAATGTTTGTTCCTTGGTTGATGGTTAGTCGGGATAAGTAACTCTAGTTTTTGAGGATACGCTACGGGTTATTATCTTGGACGACAAGGCTAGTGGACTATAGCTTGGCTTGGAGGGGGTTTGAGTAAAAAGGGGTGACTTTGTTCGTGGTGGAGAGTAAGCATAAACTATGGGTCTCTGATGTTTCAACTAGTATTTCAAGGGTGGTTTGAGTGTTCGATTTGTATGAAGAAT